>WEIS01085350.1:13643-57635 GCA_013389965.1 Todus mexicanus
CCCAACTAGTGCTTAGACACCCTCTCCGATGAAGAGGGCTTTGCATGTGCACTGCGTTAAATACACTCTGTCTTTATTGCCAGGAAGAATTCTGACAAAGCAAGTGTTTGAAATAGATCAGAGCTTCATTGTATTTTGTGAAACAATTGAGTTGTTTCGCCAGGAAATGAACAGAGCAAACAGCCAAGGCTTGTATCTCTGTGCTGCTTCCCCGCAGCAGAGTTGGGTTTCTCCTCGTGTTTTAGCGTGGGCAGGCACCTTTCTCATCACACAGTGTTGTGGCCAAGCCATTTGGTTCATGGTGTGTGTTTGCCTCGTTAAAGCTTGCCTAATACTAAGAATCTAGTTACAGGGCAAGATCTGCAAGGTGAAAGGTGTAAAATGAGCTTTGCTGAACTGACTCGAGCGGCAGTGATTGGAAATTTTGGTGCAGTTTGGCATCTGTGTAACAAGGTGCTTTGCGAAGCAACGTTCATTTTAATGGTTTGTGAGGAAGGGATTTTTGCACCTCCTGTTTGAGTCCCTGTTGTGTCTGTGAACAGCAGAAAAGAGAACCAGGAGCTCTTTTTGTGTAGAAATCCGGTAGCTCTTAGGGATACAAATGGATAGAACTGTGAAGCTTGGGTTACTAAGACTGCAGATACGGTCCTGATCAGTAGTACACGAGTCTATTTATGTTGGTAGCTTTTGAGACTCCCCCTTCGGTTTCTCTTGAGGTTTTGTACTGAGCTCTCAGTTATCCTTGATTTTCATCTTCAGCCGGAGGGAGCAGGTGATGTTGCAACAGCATCTTATGTGGCTGCTTTTCCAGCCCTGCTGTGTTAGTGGTATTTTGATGACCATCTGCAGATTGGCTTGTCTGATTTGCCATTTTAAGCATCTTAATTGACCTTAAATGCTTCTAATTTAGCAATGGAAGTAGGTGGAAGGCTCGAGGGTTTTCTGACCCTGCCCTGAACATCAGGAGAAGCTGTTGTTGGCTCCTCGTTCGCACTTTCCTACACACTCTACTACACCAATAATTGATTACAGATGAATCTCTCTGATCTTCCTTCCCTGTTTTTTTGTGCCTTCATGTTTGTGTTCATGTTCCAGCCAGCCTGCTCTGCCTTTAATAAAGAGATTTTGCCTAAGCAGGAAGGCTTGAGACATTGGGGTTAATTTACTGGCCTGTATTATTCATTGCAAATGGAGAAATGACGTTAGGAGATTTTTATGTCTCTGCGCTTCTATACTGACGATTTTATTTTTAACCTCAGCCATAAACCTCTTGTGCCTAGTCCTTTTTTTTCTTTTTCCTTTTTTTTTTTTTTTTAATCCCATCTTTCAGAATTTGGGATCTTGTCGTCAGCATCCCCAGCAGTGGGGTGTATATTACTGCACAAATAGGAGCTGTGGCTCAAGACCTTCTGGCTTCCTGGAATTAAAGCAGAAAATCCTAATTCAGTTGCTGTTTCCCCATGCTCCTGGTCTCTTCACAGATCCCTTGCCCCTTTTCTAAATGCCCTGCAGCACTAATCCCGTGTTCTCAGCGGGATCTGCCATTCATCATTTGGAACTCCTCACGTCTGCAATTATTTAGCCTCCTGGGTGAGGCTATTAGGCCAGCTCAGACCTGAGCTTCAGAGCCCACTGCACTGAAGCTCAGCCCCTGGGAGAGGGAGAGCAGGACAGAACCAGGTCAGGGACAAAAAGACAGCGGGCTGAAATACTGTATTTTCACTCTGGCACAGTGCTGGCTTTTCAGTCTCTCAGGTTCTCATTGTGTGTGCTGGTTCAGCAATTAAAAAGTGCCTCTCTGCTCTTCAGAATAACTGTGAAACAGAGCTGCTAATCCCTTTCCTTCATTGTCAACTGCTTCATGCACTGGTTTTTTTTTTTCTCCTCTACAGGCCAGCAGCCCCCAGGATCTCCGCCTCTTCTATGAGAAAAATAAGATGCTGATGCCGAAGTAAGCATTTTTCCAGTGTTGCTGTTTGTACACACTTGTTTACGCTGTATTTACACCTGTCCTCACATACTCCTGGCTTGTCACTCAGGGAGGTGTCTAAAATATTTGGCCATCTGCCTTGCCCTGTTCCTTAAACCAGCAGTGATGTGGCCCAGGGAAAGTCAGGCAGCAGCGGGTTGCCAGAGTTGGTGTTCTCTCTTTCCACAGATACTGCATCTCTCCTACATTACACAAACTCAGGATTGTTAGTGATTTCAAGAGCCGGCTAGTGATCCTGTCCCACATATGGCTTCCGTGGGGCTGGGAGCCTTGGGAAGAAGTCGTGGCAATTCTTGACTCATTCGGGCAGCCGAACTACAGCCTTCCCTGTAACCTGCCATACCTGACTGCAGATCACATTCCCATTTCTCACGTGTCAGGGCAGCAACTGCTTGTGTCCATCCTGCTAATAGGGGGAAATATTATAACCTCGGTGGAAATGGACACTGCTGCTGTTTCCAGCCGCTTTCGTCCTGCTGGGGTGTACGTTACCTCGCTGCTCAGTGCTGTGATTTGTCAGTGTATTTTAGTTTTGTTGCTGTGGCCTTTCTTTTTCATCTCCAAGCTCTAAAAGCAGAACCTCGTGCCTGCCCTGAAAACCTCAGCGTGGTGCGGTGGCAGGACTGAAGTCCAGGTTATACATCTAAAAATTGGAAGGTGTTTTTTAAACGTAAGGTTAGCTTCCATTTGGCAGAGCTCCTCATGCAGCCACATGGGCAGGAAACACATTGAGTTGCTCTGTATGGATTTTTTTGTTAATATTATCAGTTTAGACAGCTCCAAGAGATAGCAGAAGGAACTGTCAAGGAGCTAGAGCTCTTATCAATTACTTGCGCTATGAATTTAACTTCCCTTTAAGTACTTCCTTTCTTTAGTTTGGGGAGAGGGGACAAATTTCTACCAGAATTAAATTTGGGGCATCTGTGTACCCTGCTGGATTGAACCAGAAGGGGTGGTGGAGTAAAACATCCGAACAGAACAATTCAAAGCAAAACCACTGCTACATGGAGCCAGATAGTCTGTGTAAGCAGAAAATATAGCAGCTGTTTCTCCTACGGAGCCTGAAATACGGCTGCTCACCTTTGAGGTAGTCCCTCTTACTAAGAGAGAAATTAAGCCCTGCAATTAATAAGGTTCCCTGTGTTGATCACGCTGGTCTGCTGCTGCTTTGCCTCGTGGTACGTGCAGCAGGAGGCAGGCGAGAGGAGAAATGGAACTTGGCTGTAAGAGGAGAGCATGTCTGTTCTTGTAGGGATTATTCCTTCTCCTTCATCATGAGTCCTTTAGGCAGTCTGAATTTACTGTTTTCACTTACCTTCACTTTTTAATTACTAAATACCTCCAAAATTTAGATCCAAGCCCGTTGTTCTTCACCACAGAAGTCAGATCTGCAGTGACCTTTGCATAAATGCCAATTCCCTGCTTTCCAAAGTCAGTTTGTCTCTTTAACACGAGCTGCAATCAGGGCTGTTTCCTGAGTAAACATGAATAAACTGCCTGTGCCAGCCTTGCCAACACAGGATGAAACACAAACCACTCCAGAGCCTCCTTCCTGGGCTGCTACAGTGCCAGGGTTTGGTTTCATTCTCCTTGGGGCTGGGCAGGCTGGCACCCACCCCCCCAGCATCGCCGCGGAGAGGGCCGTGCTTTGGCTCAGGAAGGGAGTGGGGAAGAAAAGCTCATTAAATGCCCATCCACGGTGTCTGCCTGTTGGGCACAGGTGAAATACCAATCTGAGGTGGGGAGCCCATGCTGGGAGAAGAAAGCCCAAAGGCCTCCCCAATTTTAATGGCACTGATCTAAATGATGTACGTCTAACGATGACTAACATTGTTTGTGCTGATTTGCGTGACAATGTACATTCTAGATCATGAGGGGGAAGGAGGCAGTTTTGTTGCTTATGTTTAAAAAGATGACCTTGGAAAATAATACTGTAGTGGAGCAAAGCTTGGCTTTTTGGACACGAGAGAGAAAAGGAGGCAAACAGGCTGTTAATCTGCACCGTCTTCGCTCTGTTGTGACATCTGAGGTCTACTAGTTGACCTGCCTGTTTCTTGGCTTCAAAACTATACAAAAGCTCAAGTCATTGCTGGGAAATGGACTCATTTTGGATGAGAGCTATATGTGTCATGGATAAATAAATCATGACGATAACACTGGAGGTTTGCAGGTCTCCAGCACTAATGTATTTTTCAGGAGACTCTGCTAGTTGTGCTAGCTTGGGTTATTCCGTTACGCAGCGTGCTTCTAAGGCACACCTTTTTTGACAAGAGGGTGTTTTTTCTTGGCTCAAACCAAGTCTAACTGCATCCCTCCCGGAGCCCTGGTGGCCTCCTCCTGTGTTGACCTGGGAAACCACATAAAACCATTCTGGTATCAGGGATGGAAAAGTATCTCCTCCAGTACAAACACGGATGAGGGATGCTTGCCATCATTCTCTGTTTTAGGAATCGCTGATCTCAGATTCCTGCACCAGTGAGGCCTAGTGCTCCACAGGAAAATAACTGGGTACTACTCAACCTATAAATACAGACCTTGCCTCATAGCTCTAGTTTCATTGACCAGGACTCGGTGTTAGCTCATGCCTCTTTCACCCCCCACTATGTTTGTCCTAGCTGGTTTTTTTTATTGTCTGTGGCAAGGCTAGAGTTGGTGGAAGTGGTCATTCCTCCCAGCATCAGCCAGGCTTAGCTTCAGGGTAGAGGGTGATGCCCCCAGCCCAGCAAAGCGGAGCTTGCCCAAGTGAGCCACGTGCTGTGGGCTCTGTGTGGTGAAGCCGCTGTGCGGAGCACGCTGCCGTTAACCTCAGCTGACCTGTGCATGGGCAGAGCATGGGGGCTGTGCTGGGCACAGCTGTGATGAGCAGAGTCAATGCTGAAAGGAGTTGGAGCTGCATACGCTTCATTTGGAGAGCCCTGCTCGGGCTGCAGGCAGGGCCCGGCTGCTCCAGGCCCCAACAGTGCTGCTGGCTATGGAGGGAGGAAAGTCAGCAGAGCCGAATCCACTTATGCAAGAGCTGAACTCTGCTTTCCCTGCCTTAATCCCTTCATTTATTCCCTGCTTCTTGCAATCTACTGGGGTTAGGAGGAGCTGCCCTGGCCTCTCCCCCATCTGCTTGTGAGGTGAGGTAGAGCACAATGATTTAGTGGCTCTTTTGTGCTGCCATGGCCATTAAAAAGAGTCAGTTCCTTCCCAGCTATACTAGAAAGAGGGGTGATGGCTGCGCTAATTTTAGTTTGCTCAGGTGGCAGTTGCTCAGAGCTTAGTGGCCTTGGCTTAATAAATGCTATATATCAAGGAAGCAAATAGACAAAGGTTACTTGCTAGTCTTAGATAAGCTGCACTGAAAAAGAAATGCCTTAATAAAGTGGTAGTAATTGGTGATACATTTCATCGCCAATGTCTTAATTGGAAGCTTCCCGTTGGTAGCTGCCTCATTTAAATGATCTCCTTATTCCCATTAGAGCAAGTAGAAGAGATTTTATTTATCATGTGCAAAATATTGCACATTGATCTGGGAGCCAGGGGGATGACATTGGCAGCCCTGTGGAAGGGAAGGCTCTGCTGGTGCTCATGGGGAAGGCCACTGAACAGATTATCTGTAGCTTTAACAATGTCAATGGGGAGTAAAAGCCAAACAGAGATGCAAATAGAGATGTGTCTGTTCAGCCTCTCTCCAGTGAGCTCGTGTGTTCCTAGCCCAGCAGGCACAGAGTGAGTTTGCATTTACAGTTTGCCTTCTTGAATATGTAAAAGCAGTTTAAGTAGACTGCAAGTCTCTCTTATTTTGCTTTTGTTTTCAATTCTAGCATCCCCAGGGAGACATCGAGCCACCTGAGGCAGCTGCTACTGGGCCTTCTGCAGCGTAATCATAAGGACCGCATGGACTTTGGTAAGACCTCCTTTCAGTTCTGTTTCTGCTGCCTGTCTGTGTCATCTACTGGGCTGTGTCCCTGTAGCCCTGTGTCTTAGTCTCCTGGCTTCGCTGGCATGAATATTTCCTTTTTATCTTTATTTTTTTGATGTCGTCATTCCCTCTAAACTGAGAACAATTGTTATGCGCCAGCTGCTTCTGGCTTTGGCAGCCTCTTCAAGATGTATCTAGCTGAGCCTAAAGGTCTGAAGAACCCCTAGTGAAGCCCTGCCCTAGAGGAAAGCAGGCAGAGGCGGAACCTTTCCTAGAGCCTCTGAAAGGACCCAGGTCATCTAAAGGCAACTTCACCGTCTCTCATTCTTTCTCCCACCTCTCCCTTCCCTTTGGGTGGAGATGGTCTAGACCTGTCTTAGGTAAAAATCAGGAGGTGAATACTCTCACCAAGGCAGTTGGTCCTAGTGGTGTCTCCTCTGGGTGCAGAGGAGAGCAGCAGGGAGCAGCTTTGCTCCAGTGGAAGGGGTATGTTCGCCCCTCAGTCTGTGTTTGAATAAGGTTTGGTGCTCGGCCAGCCTGCTCAAGTGCTTTTCCTTAGAGGCTGCGGGGTCAAAGCTCCTGGATTAGTCTTAAGTCTCAGATGGGCAGGATCAGAGCAAGTGTTAGAGCTTTCTACTTTTTGCACAGATGTTACCTTTTTTACCTGCAAGTGGTGTGCTGCTGTGTGTTTTCAGTATATTGCTTTTTAGTAAGGCTCGAGGTAAAAGGGTTTGATATTTCTCGCTTTTGGGGGTTGGTTTCTGCTGGTTTTTTGTTCCTTATCTGCTCAGGTGGATTGTTTCCTACTGGGCAGCACATGCTGGTTGATGGAAAGAAATTGTTTTGCAGCCTCTGTTATTCTTTTGAATTACTGATACCGGGAAAGCGTTTCTGGGGACAATATTACCTGGGTGAAGCAAGTGCATGGATTAACCGAGTTGGATCATAATGATCCAGTGCTGAATGCAAAAGGCTGGTTACAAGGGTGCAGAAGGGAGAAAACAAACCTTTTGAAAAGAGAGCTGTTGAAGCTCCTGACAGGCTGGCTTCGATAGAAGCACCTCTTAGCATTACTCCCTGCAGATCATCTATCTGGACGGTGGATCTCTACCTTTTCTATCATACCGCTGTGCATTTCAAAAGAAAATATCTCGGGTTCCTGTTTCCTTGCTGTCAGAAACTGAATCTGGTAAACCTTTTTAGCCCCCCATAAGCTGTTTTTGTAACTCTTGGGAGCAGACTGCATGAGTCAGTGTCTAACACTTGGAAATTTGAGATAATAGACTTTGGGACAGCACTCAGGACACCAGCTACGTCACATCTTGCTGCACTGAGGTTGTTGTCTGCCCTTAATCATGTGTGGGATCCTTTTCTCTATAAATTGGCATGTCCTTGTAAGATGTAACTGTTTCTCAGTGAAGGTTTGTGAATATATTCCGTGCAGAAGCCACAAAAGAAATCATCATTTCCACTCCCTCAGTTGAACCAGCTCAGCTGAGGGATGGTACCCTCTAGAGGAGCAAGCTGAAGAAGAAGCACAAAACTCCAGAAACTCCAGCAACTGAGCAGCTCCAGGCAGGATAGGGATGTTCCCTATCCACAGCAGATCTAATCTCTGCGATTCCAGCTTTCCCAGCCAGAGACTTCCATCATTCCTGTTGTGCGAAGCTCCAGACCAGTGCGCTCTGGCTGTGGAACCCTGACGTGGCAGTGGCAAGGAGCGGCTGCGGAGAGAGGAATTGTTTAAGTTTCAAAAGCAGAAAAACAAAAACCCCAGTTGCTACTTTCTGGAAAACTCCCTGGCCAAAGAGGAGCTGTTTACAGAAAGCAGAAGTTTGTAAACCTTGGGTGTTGCAACAGGAAATCCACACTGGGAAAACAAGTTGGGCTGCCTGGAGTTAGCCCAGTAATCAAGTGTTGGTCCATGACTAACGATCCGGAAAGGCTGAGTTGCTGATTGTGATAGGACAGGACGCTGGCACAGAGGTGCAGTGGATCAGAGACAGCAGGAGGGGCAGCTACTTGTGAGGACAGGCAAACATGTAGAGGGTCTCCGACAAGCAAGGTCAGAAGCTTTTCTTGGCCTGGAGCTGTAGAATATCCTCCCATAAGGAGTGAAGGAAGCAGCAGTTGTTGGGTGTGAAAGAAAGGGAGTTCTGGGCTGTCAGTCTGGACTGGCCATTTAGAAAATCCATTTCTGCCTTTGCACAATTAGTTTGGGTCTGTGTGTGATGGAAGATCACTCGGTGGAAGTCCTTCCGTCCATCATTCCTCTTCTGTGGGATGAGTGGCAGCTAAGAGTGATGAATATCACTCCCCTGGTTCCCTACAGTTAGGGTGACTTGCCATCTTCATCAGCCAGGGGCTTTGTCTTTTAGTGCTGCTTTGCACCATAGAATTTCTCTCTTCTTGCTGATGGGAGCTTTTGATGCCCATGCACAGATGTGGCCATGCCAGGTCTCGACATCCTCACACTAACTAGCCCTCAATAACCGATTCCCAGTCCTGCGAGGAGCTTTTACAAGACAGAGGAGCATTGACAATTAATTTAGTGTATTCTCCCCAGCAGCCCAGGGTTAGTTGCATCAAAACCTTACTAAGTTCTTTAATGCTCCATGGGGAAGGAAAATCCATTAGTACTGGTGGTGAGCCTCAAGGTACAAACCCTCATGGCTCTTGGCTGTGCTTTTGGCCAAGATATTTTTCCTCTTTTTTTTCATTCATGTAACTGGCCCAGGTGATTTCCCTGCTCCACCCCCACCCCAGCTGATTTTGCAGAGATGAGCCACTTTTTTTTTTAAGACTTAAATAGTAATCCTTGAACTCAATTTCCCATCCTTTGGTTTTTTTTTTATGAGTAGGTCCAGTCTTTACTCTGCATTCTTGACTACTGCTGCTGTATGTAACTGTAGCCAGTTAGCTTCCATGGTTTACTGGATTGCATGGAAAAATCCCTGTAAAATACTGTAACTTGCTACACTTTAACTGCTTTGTAAACTTCTTGGTCATTTCCTTTCACGGAGTCATTGTTCCTAATTTATTTATTTATTTATTTTTTCAGATGAATTTTTCCATCACCCGTTCCTGGATGCAAGTGCCTCTATGAAAAAATGTAAGTGTTGCATTTTGGATTACAACTCTTTTTGGTTTTGGGGTTGTTTTGTTTTTTTGAACCATGACATGAGTTCCTTTGCTCAAAAGGAAAGTAGATTGCTTTGTTTTCTTAGTTATTTAGGCAGGGATTTGGTGTTTGTTACTGTGCCCTGTTCAGATTCTAGCAGCAAAATGTGTTTAATTTTGCTGAGTTACCTTCAAAGGGATGGTGAGATCTCTAAATAGCCACCGAAATTCAAAGTAAATGTAGCTTTGAAACGTGTTCAGCTGCTTTGTATGAAGTGCTTGGCTGGTGAGGATGCTTGTGGGTTGTAAATAGAGTTACACAGCATAGTCTCGCTTTTCATCTACATCTGTAGGACAATTCTGGATAGTGAATGGTGGAAACCACCACTCTTGTCCTTGCTTGCCAGGTGGGGCCTTAGGCTGGCTGTACAAAACAGCAGGCTGTGGTTATCAAACCTCTTTTCAACTTTTACCTCCAAATTCTTGACAAATCTTGCTTTAGAAGGGCTCAATCTGGGAGCTCTGTGAGGGCTGGCCAAAACAAAGACAAATTTCCATTGCAAGTTCTTTCTTCCCTCTTTTGAATCAAAACTTTTGAAAATTTCCAGCCATGTGTACTGTGATTCAGAGGTTTGTTTTCAGTGGAAAACAATTCAGAATTGCTTCTAGCGTACGGGATATAATAGTCCTTTGGTCAAGGAACTTGGTTTGGTGGAATCGTATAGGGTTGCTGCCTTCTGGAAGGATCTTCCTGGGCATTTAATCTCCCAGGTGATAGAGCCGAGAATTTTCATCAATGATGGACTTGGGCTGCCCGATGCAAGGGCTGGAAGTTTTGGAGGAAGCATGTCCCGTGCTTTCTGAACACAGAGCCCATCTTGGATGTGTGCCATGGGTGGACACCTCTTCTCTGATGTCCACATCACTCCAGGCAGTCTCTTCCTTTCCTGGTTCCGGAGCAGGACTTCTCAGTTGTTCCTGATACAGATTTTAACTGTGTATTTAGGTGACCGTCCCGCGGGCAAGAAAAGACGCTTCTGGTTTAGGGGAGCTTGCAGGCGAGCCAGGCCCCTCTCTCCATCTGCGCCAGCACCGTGTGGGGCGAGTCCTTTAAATCAGGACTGCTCTGCGGGCAGGAGAGGACTCTGCCTGTGTAGGACTGCTCCTAAGCCAGCTCAGCTCTCAGCACCTGCTGTGCCACTGCCGTCTGGGAAAAGCTCTTCAAAGTCTGATCCCCCTGTGGGCAGAGGACTCCCCACTCAGGACATTCTTGCATACCCACCAACTCATCTCTTACCTCCCGCAGTTCCATTGCTTCACTGGCCGGGGGAACAGAAAAGCCCCTGCGAGCATGAGAGGGTTCTTCTGACTTGGCCTCAGTTTCCAAGTTCTGCGCATTTGCTCTACGGAAACCAGAGGCACCATTATGAGCAGGGGACTGTAGCTCAGCCGTTGCCTCCAGCTGCACCAAAGTTAATGGTGTGGGGTCAAGGCCCAGTAAAAAGGGCACCTTTACAGGCACGTGAGGACTGTGTCAACTCCAGACCTCTCTGCTGCTGTGCTGGTCCTCACCTCCGGGCATATGTTCACAGCCTGGAGTCTTCTCCAGACAGAAGAGACCACTACTGGTTTTGAGAAGACAAGAGGAGAAATATCTCCCAAATGCTGAAGGTCTTTGAGTTGTTTTGCACAAAAACTAGTGGAGATGGTTCTTAGAGTCCACTCTGGAGGTCTCTGGCTACTGGCAGATGGTGATGGTTGAAGGCCTCTGGGAAATGCAGTGAATAGCCCGGATGAGAAAGGACCACCATTCCTACATCCAGCCTCTTGATTTGAGAATGAGAGAAGAGCCAGTGTGTCACCAAAGGTTGATGTTATGGTGATCTCAGTAAGAAAAACTCATCTGAAATGCATGGAACGCTTGACNTAGAGCTGGTCCCACAATGATTGAAAATAAAGTGAGAGCCATCGGCTGTTCGTTCTGTATGGATATGTTAGTGCACCACCTCATGGAGTTATAAAGTAACTTTTTTAATAGTGTAATGCAATTTTGGAATGCCAGAAAATGGGGGAATCCCCAAATGTGGATAATTCTCGAGAATTCTGGAGAATTTTAAAGTTCTGAAGGCAGGGAGTCCCCCTTTTTTAAGGAAATTCACGTGTTTTTCAAGACACTTCAGCAAATTCAACATTTCTGGCAAAAATCCTTGGGTACAACATTTCTGACAAGCTCATCCTCCCTGCTGCGGTTTCAAGGAATGGTTGTTCTTGTTTCCCTCCTCATCTCAGTCCTTCAGCGAAACAAGGACCCAGTTCTGCTGCCATCCAGAGTGCACCACAAAACTCTGTTTGCCACAGGCTTTAGCCTGGAGACCGGGTCCAGAGCCCTGAGCTTGAGCAAAAAACAGTACTTCATCTTTTGTTTGTATATTTATATTTTATATTGTGGGCTTTGTACCTGTGCCTAAGCATGTACTTTAGATGTGTAAAAAAAAAAAAAAAATTATTAATAAAGTCTTTACAATGCTGTGTCTAGTCAGAATGTCGTCTGTCTGTAGCCAGGGCTGATCAGCATATGGTATGGGGCAGCGCGTTACAGTCATAATGCGTGAGGAGGCAATAATTAGATGCTTGTGGAAGTCTTCTTGCAGTAAACACATTGTAATTGGTACCCGTGCAGACTATTTTGGAGGGTTTTTTGCCCCGACTTTAATGAATGGTAAACTGGTCCCTCCTTTACTCTGAGCTAGAAGCATGAACCGTGAGTGGTTATGGCTCAGAAGTGTAGGGGTGGTTCGGTGTCTGGAGTATCTGTAAGGCTTCACTCGACTTTTACCATCTCTATTGTCTTATTCTACATAAAATAGTTAAACTAGTGAGAAATCGCCGTAACTGCTGCATAGAAAAGATTTTAATGGTGCACATTTTTAAACTTCAAAAAGCAGCTTATTTTTTGAGCAAGTCTCTTCAGTTTCCACCCTTAAACTGTTGCCTTGTCAGAGACTGCGATTAAATAACTTTTTGATGACTGGTTTTAATGGAAGCCACATAATCACAAAAATGCATCTCTCCAGTCTGTCTAAAGCTCATCTTCCAAATGAAGCTTTTCTCTAAATCTCAGGGCTTGGATATTTTTAGGGCAACTGAGCCCCTGGTAGGATGACTTATCAGAAGTGATTTTTGCAGGTGTAGGATCCACGCCGCTGGAGCACAGGGTTGCCTTTATGGCTCCCAGCTCTCCCATTCTGAAACCAGTTGGCATTGTTACGCAACGTACAGGATGACTGCTTTGTTGCTGGAACAAGTTGGGGAGGACAATTATGAAAACAGACTGACATTACAATTACAATCCAGCAATTTCTGGATTTGGGTGGGGGCTGACAATCCGTGTTAGCATTCCCTGCGTTCAGGCTTGAGCTGAAAACATGATGAGCCAAGTGTTTGCACCCTTTTTAATTTTGAGCTGGGAGTGCCTGGGTGTGTGGAGGAGATGGAAGCAAGCGTCTTGCTTTCAAGCTGGCCTGTGTGGCTGACGCTGAAAAATACACCAACAGGGATGTGGTGGTCAGGGAGGGTTTGTCAGAAAGTCTATTTTCTTTGCATGAAAGTCTATTTTCAGTGTCAGGGCCTGTAGAGTTGGACCTCACAGCATTGCAGTGTGTATTTGGGGAGCTTACAGCATTTAAAATACGAACAATAATTAATAGAGGCTGTATCTGAAGATGTGCTTCATGCAGGCAGAGTTTTAACTTGAGTTTCAGATGATAGCAGCAAAGTCTGCCTGCTTGTCTTCCTTCCTTGATTAATGGAACACTGTCCAAAGCAAACAGTCAAAAATAGAAAAGCCTCAATTCCAGTCAGGTTTAAATCGATAATGAACACAGAACCACAATAGAGCAGAGGGGACCTTCAGAGAAAACTGAGATGACTAACAAAAACACTAATTCCAGGACAAAGGAGTGTTGATGCAGATTGTGCAGCAGGCATGTGCGGATGCAGTTCAGAAATCACTTAACCTTTTCCAAAAAGCACCTTCCATCATAGGGAGGTCTGTCTGTACAAAGGTGGGTTGTTCTGTAACAGTTGGCAGGTTAAAGATGAGAGGTGTTTTTTCTTCCCTCTTGGATATCCAGTATAAAATAGACAGGGAAAGCAGTAGGGATTGCTCTGCAGGCTCTGTGGGAAGATCATGGAGATCAGAAGCAGTGTGGTATAGGCAGGACAGAGCTCTGCATTTTACAAACAAGTTCTCAGACCTCTGTGTGTGTTCCCTGAGCACGGGGAGTGGGAACCAGCTGTGCTGGAAGAGCGTGTGAGGTGCAGGCAGTACAGTTCTCCCTGCCAAGCCCCTGAGTGGCCTCCCAGAATACCCATTATCAGGGTACCATGGACCACATTCTTTTACCAGAGCCAGGACAGTGTGTTTTGACAGCACAGTCAATCAAAGGCACAAAATGAAGTGTAGAATAGATGCAGAGACTAGGAAGTAGCCTAGGAAGGCTTTGGAAGGCTTGATTTCATTGTGAACGTAACCCTCAAAACACTGGCAGAGTGAGCAGAACTGTCTATGTTTGCAGTATAACAACCTCTTCAGCAAAGTGTTTGGGTTTTGTTAATGGTAGCAATAGTGGAGGAGATCACTGTGACCCCGTTAAACTGTTACAGTGGTTGATTGCTTGTGTTAAAACATATATTTTAAGTCTGCACTTCTTCGGCTTCATTTTCCCACTGGTCTTGTTACATCTCTGTCAGACTGAGGAATTCAGCACCTAAGTGATTGTTCTCTTTGTGCTAGGAGACACTGGTCCAGTCATCCTTTAGCCTTCTTTGCTAGGCTACATGGAAAGACTTCTTGAAGTCTTTGATTAAAAGGTATCTTTTCCCATTCTTTTATCATTAAAAAAGGACTGTTTCAACAGTTAATTGCAAAGAGATGCGCTTTTTCTAGCTGGTTGAATAGAGTAAGCACTTTGTAGTATCTAATGTGACTAGTGACAGAGGCATTTCTACTTCAAACAGAAGCGTTCTTCTTCTAGATGTTGTTAACCCTTCTTGTATTAAGCACAGAGTCATTAGCGCAGATCCTGTAAAGGTACAAATGTGATACAAGGTACTAATTTTCTGCCAGCGCAATGGAGAAGAGGCAAAGTGCTCCTCTCCTCCCTGCAGCATTGCCTCTGATCTCTGTCTTAAACCATTCAAATACCAAAATGGCTGCGGAGTGAAAGCTGCCTTGAAGTGAGGATGTTGGGACTCTTCTGCACTCTTCAGCCTTGTGTGGGTGGACTGGAGAATTCGAACCAGTAAATACTTCAAAGTCTTTTAAAGAGCCAGTGTTACCTCTGACTTGTCTCCCTTCTCAGCTGAACTCTTCTATGTTATTTACTGAACCTCACTTGCATAAGTCATTGGAGTTAAATATTCTTTTTTCCTATGGTGCCTTAATCATCTTTTCTGCCTGAAGGTCAATGCTAACTGGTCCTTTCAGTGTGAGCTTTACGCCTCTGTGAGGGTTACAAAGGCCAGCTCAACAATCAAGTGAATGAAAGGACAGTTCTGATGTTGAACAATAAAACATTAAAGGGAAGGATGCAGAAAAAGCCTGTGCTGTGGAACCATTTCTGTACAAAGATTAAATAAGCAAAACCTCTTTAACTTGCAGAAGTGACTGAGAATGTGTTGAGGTATAGGAAGCAATGAACTATTTGCTTGTGGAATGATTAATTCTGTGGGTTGTTCTTTGGGTTTGGGTTTTTTTATAACTTGTGGCCTGGGTTGCCCAAGTGACTTTTCAGGCAGCAAACACATAGGGCTTGAGTAGGCACGTGTCCAACTTAGCATGGACCTCCCAGCATCTGGCGTAAGTGTGCTAAGCCATGAAGTCTGATGAAGAAGAAATCATAAGGGTATGGTCTAGCCTCTGACCCCTGCCCCCGAGATGGGTAACTATCCACTTTCCCTTCTTTCGCAAAGATGCTTTGGAGGCTCTTTAGGGTAGATACCGTTTTGCTACCTGTGTAGATCAGGTCTGGAGTGGACCAAGGTCAGATGTTCTGAGACCTTCCACTCCAAGAGCTGTAACCGTGAAATAGTGTGTGGAGGAGCGGATGGATGTGAATCACAGAGCTGAACAGAATGATAGTCTTTTGTTCTCCTTTAATTGGCCACATCTGATACATGACTACATGATAGTACCTGAAATAAACCTGATGGGAAAAGATGAAAAAGACCTTTTATTATTGATTATCTTAGTTTGACAACTTCTTTTGATTTTGTCTTTTGCTGGTTTTAGCTGCTTCCGTGCCAATGCCTTCTTACCCCAGTTCAGGCTCCGGTAGTTCCTCCAGCAGCTCTTCTACTTCCCACCTGGCATCACCTCCTGTAAGTACAGCCCAGAGGATGCTCTGCTTGCGTTAATGGTCTCCCTGCTTGCTGCTTTGAAACAAGGTCTCTGCTTTTGCAGTGTTCTGATGCAAGTCACTGAACACTTCAGTTGTACCTAGGTTTGGTTCATGTCTTCTCCAGTCTGTGTAGAGGTTGTCTGTCTCTACAGAAGGAATATTTCAATTTGCCATTGCCCATTTTTTTATGAAATAAGTTGGCATTAACGATACTAGGTTGTCTTGGCAGAGATGGAAAACTCCTTAGAGCCAAAAAATGATCACTAATTCTGTGTATAGCACTGCTTACTTGGCTGCAGGTTCTCTGCTTTGAAGGAAAGTCTCTGCAGCTTCACAGCATATCCACCCTTCTTTGTAAGGTGACCCTCCTCCTTTCTGGAGGTGCCACTGAGGGACATCCAGCAGAGCTGCCGCAGTTTAGTGGTCTTGTGGGAGATGGTCTGGACTGACTTCTTTTTTTCTCTGGTTACCTGAAATGATGAAAACTTTCCTGGAGGGCAGAATATTAACTGACCAGTGAAATGACATTCCTCCAGCTCACTGAGCTGAAAGCTTGTTTTTGGAAGCTCTTGGTGAAAGCTGCCTTTTGATTTGGAACTCAGGAATGCTGGCGATGTGATGGGTAGCAGAGGGAGAAGGGTTGAACTTTTTCCTCTCTGGCATTACTTCTTTTTGCTTTGTACTGTGAGTTTCCCTGGGCCAAGGCGTTTCAACCTGGTGTGGGAAGGGCTGAGGCACTCTGAGGAGGTGATGTAGATGCTCATGCTGTGGGCTGACACAGAGGAAAGGTCTGCACCCCTCTGAATGTTGCATGACTGTATCCCCAAGAGCTTCTTCCCACCATGCAACCCTCAGCTGAGGCCCTCCTGACCATAAGATTCCAGGAATGGGTAGATGGTTTGAAGAGCAAACTCTCTCCCCTGAGTTTTCCTGGTTTGGGAAGGTTGGGGATAGATCAGACTTGCTTCCAGACTGGGAGGAGGTCCCACGTTTGAAGTGTACTGCAGTAGTCCCGCTCAGCCTTTTGAAGTTCTGCTGGTGGAGGTGTGCTGGCCCAGCATGTGAAAAGTGCCACGTGTGCAGGGCAGAGCTAGCACGTTGGGTGGGAAAGAGACAACTTTGACAGCTGGAAAATTCCCTCTGCCTGTATGTATGGTGAGAGAGAGTCCCCACGGGTACAGCAGAAAGTCTTTGGAGGGTGAATAGGGTTTGAAAAAGGCCCAAGTGAGAGCTGATTTGAGTCCTCCTCAGCCTAAAACTGCATTGGGATAAAGATTGTGATCTGCGTCGTGGGCGGTTCAGCTGCCTTAAAGCCTTCTTAAACCATCCCAGCCTCCTCCCTCTGCCTGCAGAACATGAGGATTGTGGAGCTATTCATCGTTTGGCTGAAGGAAGCAAAAAAATAGAACTACTTAGGGTCTCCTGCCTCTGATGTCCTTGAGGTGTACCTCTAGTACATCTACTGAATGTTTAACTTCCTTCAGGCCTTGCTTTAACTCCTTACCAGCACTACAGCAAAACTGGGCTGTCCTGAAAGTGCAGGGAAACTTGTGTACATGTTCCTGGGAGCTGCCAACTGTAAGAGCACCAGTAGAGACCAGATGTTTAACAACAGAACAAAAAAGCATAACCCAAAAAACCAGCCAAAACTCTCTCTGAAAGCCTGTCTCTGTTTCACAGCCGTACTAGGTGAAGGAGGTAGAAAATGCATGGTTGATCCAGAAAGTCTTAGCAGAGAGATGTGATACCTCTAAGTGATTTTTTTTTTCTTATCAAGGGAGCATCAAACTGGTGCTGGTAGTATGTTTTGCGTAACAAAAGATGCTCTGTTCTGACATGCACATAAAAGGCTGCTCCTTTTCATTAAGCTGAACAGCTGCTTCTGGCAAACTGTCAGCCCTGGTTTATCAGCAAAATATTGTTTGTAGCCTTGTACAGCTCAGTTTAAAGGATCGAGCAGAATGATGAAGTAGCTGTGCTGAAGCCAGTGTTTGTTTTCTTCTTGAATTAGCAGTCCCTTGGAGAGATGCAGCAGCAGCTGCAGGAGAAGGCGCTGGCATCTCCTACCCAGGATTCGCCCGGCTTTCTGCATGGATCTAAGGACTCCGCTGGAAGCAGCAGTAAGAATTCGTCCTGTGACACAGATGACTTCGTTATGGTCCCAGCACAGTTCTCAAGTAAGGCTGTTTCTGGAAATGCAGACGTTCTAAGCAGAGGGGGATGTGAGTGTTAAGGGCAGTTACTAGAAAGTTGGAAGAGCGATTAAACCTGTCTGGTTTGACGGAGTGACAGGATGGTTTTGTTGTTGAGCTGGAAGAGACATCTGTGTCACTGTCTAGTTTCATAGGATATTTTGTAATTACCCTCAAAGGTAGGATTTGGGAGTAAAGATTACTCAGGGACCTCAGTAAGAGATTGAACCTGGAAATCCAGCTGGAAAAGAAGATAAGTAGGCTCAGAGGGAAATGTCTTTCACAGAAGCCTTTCCCGTGTCATCCTTGTCTTCAGTTTCACTCAGCATCACAGTCCAAGACAGGATATCAGCTAACAAGCTGGATTTTACACGCAAAAAAAAATCCTGGGGAAAACTAAAAGATGTTGGATTTTTCTTCAAACATTTTGAATTTGATTTTAGCGCCTCTACATGTTTATACTCTGATAGGAATTGCTTGAAAAAACCTGTGTACATAGAGGCCAGGACCTCAGTTCAGCCATGTACCTGAGTACATCCATGCACAACTCCATCCTTAACCATCAGAAGGATATTGTTCGACCCTGAGCACGTGTGTGATGCTTTGCGGAGTTGGAACCTAGTGATAAACACTGTCATTCCTCCTTTCACAGTTGCACTACTTGTATTATAACAGGAATTTGGAGGGGTAGAGCTGGAATCTGTGCAAGGTCTCTACTGTGCAGTCCTGATAAGGAAGAGCTCAGTGTTGCTGAGGGGACTAGTACACATTTGTTTTCTGCTAGTCGTGTTTCCAGTGTTCAGATGTTTTGGCAAAGGCATAAACTCCCTGATGTTGTGTATCCAGCTTCCAGCTCATTTGGCTGCCCTGGATTTGTGCCACGTAGGACAATAACGTTTCGAAGCCCTATGTGCAACATGCACCGCTATTTTTTTACACGGCAGCTAATTGCTTGCACCAAGCGGGCACATACCTGTTGCCCCAAAAGATTATCTCAGGTTTTGGCACCCTTCACAAAGAACTTCTTTTCAAGAAAAAGTTTTCAAAACTTGAGGGTATAAGGATCAGCAGGACCCACATGAGCTTCAGCCCACATGTATTACACAGAATGCTGACTTGAGAAGCAACTCAGCAGGTCTTGGAGAAGCAGGAAATTCTACCCGAAATCTCAGCTGCTCTGAAGATAATAAAGACTTTAAAGAAAATTATCTTGAGTTAATCTGTTTCTACATTTCTGTGTTCCTCAGGTGATTTAACTGCTGAGGCTGCAGGAGGGAAGCCAATCCAAGACAGCCTGATGTACAGCGGGTAAGACCACCAAGGCAGCTGACATTGTTTAGGCACTGGAGTGTACTGTGCATTAGGCTCTTCTGGGTTCTGCTAGATGGGGGAAAGATGTTTCTGAGTTAAGTTTTGTTTCAGGGATAACTGTCACCTGCTCGATTCTGACCATTTTCAGTTTGATCATAATCTACGTGAATCCCAGAGAGTATGTGGAGCAGTGTGACGATCTCCAGGGCTCCTACGAATACACTCAGCAGAGGGTGCTGGGCAGACACAGCTCTGTTGCTGAGCTTTGTAGAGGGGAAGCAGGGTTTGTTCCTAGGCTCTAACAGCTGGCGTTCTTTCTGTCATTCTTCAGGAGTTCTCTGGTGACTTCAGCAGGCTTGGAAAGCCAGGGAAGGACACCATCTCCTTCACCCCCATATAGCAGTTCTCCTAGTCCGTCCAGGTAAGAAAGACAGCGTTTCAGCAGTGACTATGAAACATTGATTAACTGAACATCCCTTGGCTTCCAAGAATGGATTTTACAGATGTTGGTGTGCTGGGCAGGATCCACATCTCTACTTTAATTAAAGGGTAACAAGAAACATCCAGGAAAACTCCCCAGCCTCAGGCACTGATGAGTCCCAACTACAGAGCCTGTCCCTCCCTCATCTGGCCCTCAGGAGGGGCCAGGAGAGAACGCAGTAGGGCAGGAGTCAACTCTGTTTCCTGGGGGGCCAGGGATTATTCTCAAGCAGAAAGTAAATGTACTCCACTGACATGTATGTGCCATTCATCCTCTTTGCACTCAGCCTGCAGAGGCGATGAGTATTCCAGCTAAAGACCCTTGTTTCTAAATTCATGCAGTGAATTAGATTACAACACTTTGGCCAAGGCTGAGACTTCTGTGTGCTTGAATTGCTGGACAAAGGATAGGAGGGCAAATGTGGAGGAGTGTTCCTCATCTCTCCTTGCTGTTGAAGGACGTATCTGGGCTACCTAATTGTTTGTAGTTTGCTTGAAGCTCCAAACAGCTCGTTGCCTTATGTCTGTATAAAGTAATGCTGCTACGTGGGCTTTGTTGAGTACTGGAGGGTGCTGTTGCTATAAGCTGAGCTTTGGTGTTCAGAAATGTCATCAGGGAACAGCTGCCCACACACAGCATCACCAGCTGCCCAGCACCACCAGTGCCTCCAGGCACATTTCTGTTCAGGAGATGTTAATGGTCTGTGGAGGGTGATCCCATGGACTGAGGAGCTTGAAGCGTTATGCTGTATGCTTAGCTTACAGGGAGCTGGCAGTGTTGCCTCCCATCTGATTCTCACCTACTGGGGAAGGAGGACAGCTTCCATCTTCTATTCTGTCAGTATGGCACCTCTTGGGGGAGGGCAGTTGAAGGAGATTTGATACTGGCAGATAGGTGACCCTGAAATCTTCCTTCAGAGTAAAATGTAGTCTCAGACAATGTGTTGAACATGCTTGTCACATGAACGGAGCCCAGAAAATGACAAAACATAGCCTCAAAGCATACAAATTTAAAGGAGAAGAATATAGCTCAGAGCCTTGCTGACGTGATCAGATTAATTGGCGAGTACATACCACAGTCAGTGTGGAGTTTAATTGCATGAGGCTCCTTATGCCATCACCTGCTAAGCTTTTTAACAGCTTATTCCTTAACTGATTCCTTTGCATTCTGGGGATCAGTCTTTCTTAAAGGATTTTGCCCTTGTTTCTGGACAGCAGTGAGTTGAAATTCGTGGAAGTTGACTGCCAAGTCTGCCTGTGCTTCACTGTTCACCAGTGTCTTCGCCAAACTGGACTCACTGTATTCTACGGGATCACAGGGTGGCAAGTTGATGCCAGTGGCTGTGATCTAAACATGTTTCTGCTCTTGCTTCTTTCCTGCTCATTCCCAGTAGCTTCTGGGGAGCAGATGTCAAACCCTCTAGTGCGACTTCCCACTTTTCTGTCTGCTTTGAAGAAACACTGGAAAGTTATTTCTTACCCTATCCAGGAGGACATAAGTAATTAAAGCTTGGAGCAGTCACTCTGAATCCAGAGGGTAAAGCATGATCACTGATCTGTCCCTGAAAGTGCTTAGAACTGGTGCCACCCAGGTATAATAACCCTTATTATTAACATGGGTTTCAGTGCCCTTCACTGTAGATGTCGTGAGGCCCGTTGGTTCAGCACTTGGCTTTGCTGGCACTGAGGACTCCTGATTTTTCTCGCCCTCTGTTTGCTCCCTTGCAAGCGGCCGTTCTCCCTTTGGTGTGTGGCTCTAGGCTAGCAAGCAATGCTGGCTGCAGTCCAACTGGGACAGAAAGCAAAGACTATTTTAGAGTGGCCAGCCGTGGTTTTTCCTCAGGATGTCGTGATACGTTCTAGAGCAGCTCTCCTTGACTAAGAAGATAAGGACTAAGCAGAATTAAAATATGCTGCTAGTTACCTTTTTCTCTTTTAACACTTCCTTGTTGAGGAGGCATAGTAAGTCTAATGAAAGATACTTGCTTGGATGTATCCCACAGCAATGGATTTAATACCATTTTCAAAGAGCTTTTAATTACTGTAGAGTAATTAAACTCCCTCTCCCAGCTTTATCTCTTGGCCTGTGCAAATTTACGGTCAATTGTAGTCTTTAAGGCTTGAGGCCAGTTAGCAGGGTTAGTATATGTCACCTCATTTGGATGCTTGCTTTTGCAACTCGCACCCTGTAGAGAAACCTGGCTTCTGTAAGGACTTGTTATAATTCTTGGGGAAAGGGAGGATCCTTTCACATGAGAACTTCTTTTTCTCCGAAGGATTTGTATCAGATGAAAAGGTGTTTGAACTGTGTGTTGGAAGTCAGGATATGTACAAAGTTTGATGTGCACCCTCAGATTTCTTGGTTAAAGTTCTGTTTGTTTTATGTCTGTCTTGACACCACGTTTTACACTGATGGGAGGCAGAGACACTAAAGCCTCACCCTCTGTGCAGTCAGAAACCTTGAGTGCCATTGTTTTATTGTATGTCAATGAAGAATCAAGGCTTCCATGCTGCCTTTTAGACACACATCAGAGTGAAAGTCTGGTCTCTTGGTGGAAGAAATAAGAGCACACATGGAAGAATATATAGAACTTAAAAAATTGATCAACCTGTTGAGAGAGGAATGAAGAATTCAGAATTATTTTTTGATCTTTCAACCTTGATGAAAGATTTCTTCTAGTTATTTGGCTCTCTTGTGATGCTGGAGCGTCTTGCCATGTGCACAATGTGGAGATCTGCAGACATATTCCTGCAGGTCAGCTTTATTCAACTCTCACCATAAACCACAGGGTACTGCTGACCTTCTGCAAAAAAGAAAGCCTGGTAATGGGAAGCTTTGAACTACCAAATAGGCCACCAACTCTTCTCTCTTCCCCTGTGCACACATGTATGTTCTTGCTGAATTAAATACCTCCTTTCATCTTACGTAAAACGTTTCCACTCTGAGGGTTAGACCCAAAGAAGTGATGCTTCGTGCTTCTCAGGGGCAGACCCAGGTGTGTGTCCTCAGTTGACAGGGAAGACTGCAAAAGCCTTCATTACCAATAAGATCTTTCTGTAACTGCACAGCATCCCTGCAATTGGTGTTGGCAGTTGTAACTAGCATTGCCATGGCAATTAATCCGAGAATTCTGGAGCCTTTGGGAAAAGACTTGAAGTGGCTACTTAGTGAAACGTGGTGTTTGTGGGGGTTTTGTGTAGCATGGTTTGAATATAGTGTGGTGTATGGGTGAAGAATAATGGGGGAAACTGTCACCCGGGGAAACAGATACAAGGCGTGAGCTGATTAACCTGTTTGCGTGGAGCTAGAAAGAAACCCGAAGTTTGCAGAACGGGCACGTCCCATTTTGTGTGTGTATATTCTAGCTGATCTTGATGGGTATATAGATACCAGCTTCTGTCCCTCAAGTTTATTTCGAGTTGCCTTCTCCACCTTGTAGTTAAGGTGCAAGCACTGGTAGACGCCACAAGCTTATGTTCTCTTTATGGTGGGCTGAGACCTTCCTAGAGATGCTGTCGCTGCTGCTGCAACACCTCCGCGTGAATCACAAGTAGCTCTTGGCGGCAAAATCTTTGCTAGTGTCCTTTGTGAGCCACAAATGTTTTGCCCCTGTTTAGCGATGTGCTCTTTGGCTGTGGATCTGAGCTGCCGGAAAGTAGGCCAGTTGTGGCCTGAAATAGCAGGGCTCCGGTTTTCCTGGAGGGAGTGGTGCGCTTGTGTGGATGGTTTAGCTCCAGCCTGTGGGTGGGAATCGTGCTGGAAGAAAGGTGCCTGTTTTCAGGAGTGTGGTGCCACTTCCCTTTGATAGGACTTTGAACTACCTCCCAGTATAAACCCACAGCCCCCGAGCAGCCAAGGGGACGCTCCCTCTGCGCAGTTGCTCTATGAAGATAAAACCTCCAATTACCTGGCTGAAGGCCCACCCCTGACAACTGGCTTTCTTTGTGTGTCTCCTTCCAACAGCCGGCCAGGGCAGTTTTCCAGCAGCAAGTACGGACACTCCGTGCCCATTCCTGTCCCAACACAAATTCATAACTACCGGCGGATTGAGCAGAACCTTCAGTCCCCCAACCAATACGCCTCTCCACGGTAAGTGCTGGGGCTGGGAGGAGGAGGAGGCAGCGTCAGTGCGGGGGCTCCTGTGTAACAGCTTGAGGATTGTAAAACAAACTGTTTCACAGTTTGTTCTCTGTACCTCTAAAAATTCCCCTGTGTGATGGGCTCTCCTCCTTGCTGTAGGGAGATAATGTGTGGTGCGTGTTATCTGCTAGCATCGTTTTGGGATGTTTTTGTAGTGATGCTGAGGTTGAGTTGTTACCAAGTACTGTCAATGTTATCTGTGTGCGTGTACACAAGACAGCTCCTATCGTCTTCCAGTGCGGGCGGAGCCCCTTTCAGTCTGATAGCTTCTCCCATGCCAGCTACAGTTTGGGTGTCCAAGCTGAGAACCAAGATGCCTTTATAAAAGGAAAAAGTCGAGATGAGCAACTGAAATGGATGGGGCTGCAAAACTTACCTGACTTTACCTTAATTAGTTCCTGTAGCTAGTCACACCACAGATGATGTGTCTTACACGAGTTGCATATTAATGTGGTGATGCAGCCAGGACTGATTGAATCATGAGCAATTTGTGCCTGTGAGGCAGAGCATGTTTCCTGGGAACTGTCAGGAGGACCCAGGTGCCAGCCCTCAGCTCTACAGCTGACCTGCTGAGTGCAGTGGTAACACCTTGCACATCCAAGACACTTAGGGCTTCTGTCTCTTCTTGCATCCAGTTTCTGGTTCTTACAGGTTTGAAATCTGGGTTGACAGCAGCAGCCCAGGTTGTAGACTCATTGGAGGGAGACTCAGGATCTTGGAGTTTGCACAGGAAGGATATTCAAACAGATGTGTCTGAGGTGTCATGTCTTTCTTTGGATGAGTTGCTTTGGTATTTGGGTTAGTTTAAGTTTAGATTTGAGAAGCAGGGTAATACCTGTGTCAGTTTGTGCTTCAACCAGCCTAACTCAGGATAAGGTTTATTCAAAGTGGACTCAGAAGGAGAGACACGATACGTTGATACTAATCAAGGATCAGCAGAGAGATTGTTTTGTGCTAGTGTTACTTTAATGCTATTTTATACTCACTTCTTCGGGTGCATGGCAGGTTTTGTGGTAAGTTCCTTCCTGTTGCCTACGTGCTTTGTATTTATTACAGCCAAACTTGTAAGGCTTGTTAGTGTTGGAACTCACAAAAGACTTGTGGTGATGTATAAAGCAAGAGCTGTGGAGAAGGTGCAGAGGATGCCCCTCGGCATGCTGTGCCTGCCCCATGCCTGGTGACGGGCTGCTGGGTTCAGGTTCACAGCCTGCAGCTACCAGTCGGCAATCAAACTGTCATGGTTTGCTCTTTTTAGTCACCACTGTGTAATCATGAGATTAGCATCGTCCCTGCAGAGGAACTCGAGGAATGGATACGAATCGGGATGATTCACGCTCTGCTTTTAGCATCTTCCCAAAATCTCTGACGTCATATTTTGTTCTGCCCCAGGAAGCCATATTTATGTCTCGCCATCACTTCCTCTAATCCCCAAATTCAGTAGACACCCTTCAGGAATGGTGGGAGAAATTTTCATCAAGCCTTTTAGTATGTGACTCGGCTTTTCCACCAGGTGTATCAAACAGGCCGTGACAGCCAAGCGCCTCGGCGTGTTTGCCAAGTCATTTGACTCCAAACCTTGACGTACGCTCTTGTTTCTGAAAAATCTCCCGCCGTCACCTGCCTGGCTGGTGTGTGTGCCTGTGTAACATGGCTGCTTTGTGGATAGATAGACATGCTGCTTATTGAGGTGGTAATTAAGCGTGCGTGCTTATGGCCACATCACCTGTCCTGCCCATCTGCTCGCTTGCTTATCCCGTGTCTCGCAGGGTGGCATTTGACGTTCCCCATCTTTCAGCAGCGGCAGTCAGCTGCTGTATTTTTCTGCCAGTTCCTCGTAGATAACATTCGGCCTCCTGGATGGCTCGTGTTCGGGAGTGTTAAAAACAGGAGGGAGCAATACTTTTTGCCACTGAATGTCTGGGTATCTTTTCACCTTGCTAGGTGTCCATTTCCTTGTGTATTCATTTGGCTTCAGGGCCAGGCACTTTGATGAGTATTAGGCCTCTGAATCTGGAGAAGTGATTTTTCGGTTAAAATTTTGAAGAATTTCCTTTTTTCCAAGCATGTGAATATAACGTGGATTCATTTGGCTGAGAAATGTAGTAACACATTGGAAAGGAGGGAAGTGGGAGGGGGGGTGACTGATACAAATTCTTATATCTCTACTACAGAAATAGATTTTAATATTATTATTATTATTATCATTTATTTATTTTCTGAAATGTAGCATGAAGTAAAACATACACCTAGTAATGTTGTTCCTTTTATTCAAATTTATATGGCTTTGAATAAGTACAGCTTAATGCAGCATCAGGGGGAGAGGAGGCGCGATACCTTGGTGATAGAATCTTTCAGTGGGTTGAGCACAGAGGGGTGGGGTTTTTCAGCATATTCATTGATTCCTGTCCAGAAAACCACCTACGGGCTGAGACGAGTGTTCTTTTAACAAGGGGAAAAATGTTTCCAAATTGAGAATAGAATGAGGATTTGATGAAGACTGTCTTCTCCTATAGTGGAGTGTAATGGGAATCGTGGTGAAGGAGCCTGCAGAGGCAGAATGGCATTTCAGTAAACAGAGTTTAGGTTGTGTTCTTAACAGGTGGTGAAAACATTAAAATATTGATAAAGAATTAATTAATGTACAATAATTACTCTCCAGAGTAATGGTGTGGCTGTGCTCACTAGTCTGCCTTCCTCTGAGTTTCATTTTAGCAGCTGGGTAACACTCGAGGTTCCTGCATGTGTGGGCTTGTTCATTCTTTTCATTTGTATTGCAAAATGTTGTTTGGTTTGAAACTCTTGAGAACAAGGATTATCGTCTTAATCTGTATTGGTGTAGTCTTAGAGCAGTGGGATTTTGATCCAGAATAAACAAGCACGAAGCTCTGCTTCTGTAGAAGTCTCTGGGGGTGTGTGTGAGTGTCTGGGGATACTGTTCTCCTTACTCTACTGGCACCTGGAGTAATGTGTGCTGCTGTTGTTTCCTCCAAGGTCTGGTACGGTCCGGAGGTCTAGCAGTACAAGTCCTCTTGGTTTTCCTAAAACTGGTGCTTCCCCTCCTTATCCTGGAGAGCATGGATCTGTGCCCAGCTCTAAAAAGCTCTCCTTTGGCGGTGCCAAGCCGTTTATGCCATCACCACAAGGTAAGACGTCAACTGGTGTGTTGCTGCCCTAATAAAATCACGTGCCTCTCTCCTGTAAAGAGAGAGGTTATGTCCAGCTGTAGCTGCCAGGTAATAGGGAGTTCAGATTGTTGTGTTCTCCCATGGCTCTCTTCAGTAGATTATTTGACAAGTGGTTTGGCCTCAGTAAAATGGAGAGGAAAATACCTATTAGCCCCAGGAGAGGCCAGCTTTGTTTTGGTGTCTCCATCAAATGTTTTTCAGCCCTCTGAAGAGGGCTTCTGTAAGTGCAAAGTGTGTTTTTACTGGCTCAGATTGGAATGTGAAGAACTGTAAACCAATTGTTGTCAGAGCAAAATTCTGACCAGCTTTGGAAGGGCTTGGACTTCACTGTTCAAACCGAAAAAGACCTGTCTGAATATCTGGTAGCCTGATCCAGGTGCTCACAAGCAATTCAGGTGGAAAGGGATAAGAAAACGCCAGTGTGCAACCGATGCAATTTGCTGTTTTCTATAAAGAAACAGACTGATGTAACCAGCTATTCTATATCTCTGGTGTCTGAAATCCTGTGTGCATTAGTCTCTGTTGGTGGGGAAATGGAGAATATTCACGTTCTATTCCTCTGAATTAATGTCACTGCAAAATTAAACTAAGATTTGCTAAACTAATACCAGAGAGAGGGTTTTTTTCCTCCTTTTACAGGAGTTGATCTTTTCACTACACAACTAGGGCTGAGAAGATGGAAGAGATAAGTAGCATCTTTCTGTAATACAGGTGGTGCATAGTGTTGTTACTGCCTATGGAAACGTAATAAAGTGTTTTTTATTGTGTTCCCTCAAAGTTGGAACAATCCCAGAGCAGCCCAGCCAGACTGTTACCCCATCTTCTCTTGGAGCAGAAGTGAGAAGCCGGATTCCCGTCGCTGGTGCGTTGGTCCTTACCTTCCTTTGTTACTCCTACAGCTAAGGCCAGAACCACAGTCTCAGGGCACGCAAGGTTACATATGTTGCTTCAGTAGCTTCTCTTGATGCCTGACCAGCCGGGATTTCTGTGTGCTGGTAGGAGCTAGGGTTGATCCATTCACATGCCATCAGCCAGTGTTTTCCAGTGCTGACAGACCCTGTGTCATGAAAACTTGAATGTGGGACTTGGAAATCAATGGATTGAATGAAGGAAAGGCATCTCAAAACCCTTCTGCTCAGTGGCTGCTTGATGTGTAATTTCCTTGCTGCTGAGCAATGACAGCAGGGTCCCTTTCTTTAAGGGCTACAGTGAAGGAGAGAAGCTACAGTTTTGTTTCCCTGATGTTCAGATCTCTTCCTCCTATAGAGTCAAACCCTGATCAGGGCTAGAAGTTTTGTGGCACTGATCAGAGTGCCATGCTTAGCCAGCCGCTGAAGGTTTTGATCCGTAGATGTTTGAGCAGCGGATCCTGGGATCAGGCTGGCTCGCTGTGTTAGAACCAGGCAATGATGTGCTTTGTTGCTGTGTTTGCGCCCTCCAGGTACCTCGGCACCTGAACACTCTCCTCGAGGGATGGGCTCCCGGCTCCACAGTGCTCCCAACCTGTCAGATTTGCATTCCTGCAGGCAGAAGATAACCAAGCAGCACTCGGATCCTCTTGTTGCTCACTTCGCTCATACCCCCGTCAGCCAGCCTCTGCAGATCCATGGCTTGCAGCACTGCCGGCAGCTCAGATCCTCACCAAAGCTGTCTGAGTTCATGCAGAGAAGCCCTTTGCCAACTATAATGGGCTCCCCTACAAAGGTATGTCAGAGATTCTGCTTTTGTGTTTCTCACCGCCTGATCTTCTAGTTTATTTTGGGGTGAAGAGCTTCATGATCAGATAGCTCTGACCCGGATTCGTCACCGCTTGCTTGCTTTTCTTCAGGGGCTGTTTAGTGATCTGTGTGAAATGGGGCAGTGTCCTAGTTCTGAGTGGACAGATCTCACTTGGCAGCGGCGTTCACCATCTGAGCACAGTCCAGAGTTTTAAGCAGGCAATGAAAAGGAGCTGCCCAGATTAGGCAGAAGCGCATTAGTGCCTGGGCTGGTTCGTGCACAGTGGCTTGGCTTGTGACGCAAGCCTGTGTCCAGTAGGAATCCCCAGCAGAGACAGCAGACGGTTCAGCAGGTGACAGCCCTGGTGTCTCATGTGAAGCTGGCACTGGGACAGCATTTTCTATGCTTATGTTCAGCCGTTACAAGTTTTCAGCAGAGTTCATTGTCCTTTCGTTTTAGTCTTTCTGGGACTGGGGACAAGTAACTGTGGGGTGGGATTTCTACCTCTTTATTTCAGGCAGGTTGTTGAGCATATGATTTAATTTTGATGAATGCCTTCTTTGCCTTCTTTGGCTTAAACACAGATCTCTGTTTTTTCTGTTTTTCTTAGGCTGTGTCCCCGTTTGAGTTTCCCAAAACCCCAAGTTCCCAGAATCTCCTCACCCTCTTGGCCCATCAGGGGGTCATGATGACTCCGACACGGAATAAGACCTTGCCAGATCTGAAGGAGATGGGTCATTTCCACTGCCAGCAAACTGGCTTGGGATTGAGGCCTGTGGAAGAGATCAAGGGCAGGTGAGCTTTAGTCTGCTTTATACACTGGTGCTTCAGTCACTAATACGGGACGAATGGGGCAGATTTTCACACCTCTGCTGATATGGAAGTTGTGATGGAGCATTACCGCAGTTAGTCTCGGTAGTTGCATGCTTTCTGCAAGGAGCAGGAGGAGCTTCAGATGCTCTGGTGAAAAGCAGGGCGGTTATTTCAGCTCCAGACAGTTTGTTGTGTAGTTTTCAATGGTTGTAAACCAGGAATGACACAAACTGGAGTGGAACTCAGTTGCAACTTTGCACTACTTGACTTTCTGCATCATATTCTATGTCGCCTTTTTAGATCTCTGAGCACAGGCAGGCTCACTGACCTGCTTCTGAAGGCAGCCTTTGGGGCACAGATCTCTGAAGCTGGCAGCAATGACAGCCTGAACAATGAGAAGCCAATGGAAATTGCAGGTAGGTGGGGAGGCCAGGCAGATCTGGCAGGATGTCCTGGGTTGGGGCGAGCAGTTTGCCTACGTGCCTCCTACAAATGGGAGGGTGTTTTTCTGATGGCTTTTGGCAAGGGAAGTGACTGCCGTGTGTGAGGAGTGTTTGCTTTCTTTTGTGGAGCGCTCGAAGGGCTGTGGGCTACGTGTGCTGTGTAATTGCTGGCTAGTGGTGTGATTTTTGTAGGCAGGGCTTCCTCTTTTGGCCCCTTCTGAATGTGATAACATGTGGAAGTGGGGATTTTCTGCCAGGCGGCTCAAATATGAATGGCTCTGCAAGGGTGGGTCTTCCTGGGCTTGCAGGTTGGGAAGCAAGGAGGGGAGAACAGCTGCAGCACCGCGTAACGCTGCCCAGGCTCCTGGCCTGTGCTCCGTGCCAGCCTGGGCCGGTCGCGTTGGCGGAGGATGCCTCCCTCCCAAGGGAGCGCTGGCCTGTGCTGGTAACCACTGTCTTCTCAGAGTCTGCAGGAACATAAAACCGCTGGGTGAGGCACACCATGCTCTGAGTAACTTTCCTGTAATGCCAGTCTGCACCTTTCAACTGTCTCCCCAGCTCCCTCAGGTGCTTACGGAGGGACTCTGCACTCTGGTGCCCGGGCTGGGGGCTCTGCCAGCCCATCCCCAGTGATTTTTACAGTCGGATCCCCTCCCAGTGGAACAACCCCCCCACAGACCACGAGGACCAGGATGTTTTCAGGTAAAGGGCTCATACCTACCTGCCTGTTCCACTGGGAATGCCTGGGGCAGAGCGATGTGTTGAATTCTTTGCTGCTGAGCACTGGTGGTGGCAGAGGGCTGCCCAGAGCACAGTCTGGAGAGCTCAGCCGGTCTAGGCGCCTTTGAGGTTCTCGTGCTGGCTCCTGCCAATCGCAGTTATTGCCAGTGACCGTTTGCACTGGCACAAAAACCAGAGCCAGGTAGTGGTTTTCCAGTTCTGGAAGAGAGACAGGCAAACTCTTCTTCTACTTCATTTCTCTCTGCTTCAGGAATAATGCTGCAGCTGTTCATAGACCCACTGTTGCTGATTGGTCCCCAAAAGTGAAGGTTGTGTTGTGTTCTGAGTGTTTTCCGCATGGGTTTTGGATGAGCTATAAAAGGCGACCGTGACCATCCGTGCCCCGCAATGTCAGTGCACGAGTACCGTTAGGAAAGGGCCAGGATGCTCTGTATGCAACATTATTAGTGGTGTTACTTATACTCTGAGGTGCTAAAATAGTAAATGAGGCAATGCACTCCTGCTTGACAGATACAAGTGCTCTGGCATCCTCAGCCAGCAGTTGAGGCTGTGGTAATTGGCTCTTTTGGGATAGTGTGTCTGAGAGCTGGAGTCTTATGTTCAGTTTAAGAAAATATTTGGACACTTTTATTTGCATTTTTGGCTTGTTTGAGTTCTCGTCTTGGCTGTTGCTCATCTGAATGTGGTCGATTCTCTTGTTCTTAATTACTGCGGGGAAGGTTTGGATGTAACTCTGAATAAGCTGCTTGAGTGGGATGGGGGGACACATGGGCTCAGTTCCTGGGTGTAGCTCGCGTTTCCATCTTAACTAAAACCACTCACATCCCTGATTGTCTGGAAAGTTGGGACCGTAATCCTTTCTTTGTCTTGTCTGTTTAGAGGGTAAGCTCTGGAACGCAGAGACTCACAAAGTATCTGACAGGCCTGTAGCACCACGGAGTTACTATCCTGGCGACAGCCTCTAGCTGCTGCTAAAATGGTATGAATAGAGAATTCAGGGTTCCTCTATTGTTTTTGTGGGGATAATAGCAACTGGGAAGCGGATCCAAGCAGCAGTTTTTAGTGGGTTCATATTTGGATGCTTTAGGGGCTGCTGAGCAGTCAAGATCTCAGATGGGATGTGTGGAAGAGAAGGCTGTTAGCTAATGAACCCACAACACCACATAGCATTAGGTCAGGGCGGTCAAAGTAACAGTGCTTGACAAGCTTTGTTTATTAGGTGTGTGCAGTAACTCCTGGTGTTACAGTTACTGAGCAAAGTTAACAGTGAAAAGGGGCACTTTACAAATTGAAACTCTACCCCCCAAGTTCTTGGACAAACCATAAGTGGGATCACTTAACAAATAGAAGGGCCTTTCATGAGTCATCGTAAGTTTCTGCAAACAGCCTCTTGGAGATACAGGGTATCCAGGATGTGATGTTGTTGGTCCTTTCCTTTCTGACAGATCTGGTAATACTTTGGCAGTCTTTGATGCCCTGCTTTGAAGCAGAGCTGCCAACAGGGAGAGAGCATTGGGAGGAGAGGAGGCGGTGCCTCCCTGCAGATCAGTTGTGTGGTGTTATGTTGCTGAACCTTTTGAAGGCAGAGTAGGGTAGCAAATTAAATTTGTGGGTAGAAGACAAAGCATCTCTCTCCAAAGGATCACTGAGAGTGGAGAATATCACCTTGGTAGAATTAGCAGAGTATTGTAGCTGCTATTGGCATTCCCCCGTCAGACAGAATATATCTCTCCGTGTCAGTGTGTCAGAGCATGTGAAGCCTTCTGGAAGTGGTGAAGGTATGAAGAATATCCTGAAACAGAAGCTGCTTTTGAAGTGTCCATCTTTTATATGCAACGTGCTCTTCATGTGGGTTCATTCAAGGAAGAGACGATGACGAGGGAATTGTCTGATGGACATTGTACTTAGTGTCTCCTGAATCCTGACGTTAGGGTCATGACTCAGCTGAAGGCACTTATTGTCTGCCCAGCCTCCTGTTTGTAAAGCGGGGAAAGCAGAAGTGCAGGACACGTAATGCAAAGCTCTCCTGGTTTGCGTGCAAGTGGTTGATGTTTTAAAACCATGATGAAAACCTCACTTACTAGAGGTGCTCATTCAGTGATAGTGTAAAAGCTGGGGAACCAGAGTTCAAACCATGCTGATCCACGATGGGGAAGTTGGCTCTGGTGGTGCGTGATAAAAACCAACCCAAGATACTGTGGCAGGATTTGGACAAAAAAAGAAGAAGAATGCTTCTGAATTGTGTCCGTAAATGGCAGATACTCTGGAAGGTGCATTAAATCTGCTTCAGCTTGTACGCTGCTCTACCTGAGTCCCTAAGGAGCTTATGTTGGGGTATGGTTATTCTGCATTGAGTCCTTGCATCTTCTTCCAAAGTACCTGTTGCTGGCTCCTATTAGATCCAGGATCCTGGATTGTCTCCTCTGCTGGGCAAGGAATTACTAAAGATACTAACTCCTTTGCCTGTTTTTTTCCTCAGTGGGGTCCTCCAGCTCTCTCAGTTCTGGAGGCTCATTCACCGGCAGGCACTTGGCAGTGGGAGCTGGTGGGGATGCTGTGGAAGGCCCCTCAAGTCTCCGGTACGCTTTTGCTGATCCGATCACCGCCAACCTGGAAGGTGCTGTTACGTTTGAGGCACCAGAGTTGCCTGAAGAGACGCTCATGGAGGTGGGTACATCCCAGGGACTTGTTAGGGGCAAAGGAGAGGGCAATAAAGTCAAGCAGATCCAGAGATCAGATGGCTTCATGTTTGCAGCCAAGGGGGTTGCTTCCAAAGAATGGAGCAAACTGGTTTTAAGAGAGCCAGGCCAGTGAAGTGCTCTGAAAGCCCAGGGCATATTTAGCACAGTGACTTTTGAGCTTGCTATCAAACTGTTTAGTCCATGGCACAGCCCATGGCCTGTGTTAAAACTCACCATTTCCAAAGCAGTTTGAAAACATCGGGTATCTGATGCATTCTATATGAAGAGTTTCTGAAGAAAACCTCGGAACTTTGGGCTTTTTCCTCATTCAGAAGGCTTAACATCAGTAAAAGCTGCCTTGAGAGTATGAGTAGTTTAGTGTATGAAAGGACTGCCTGCACTTGGGCGTCAGGCGCTGATACGGCATCTGCTGAAAGGCTCTGAAAAAAAGTAAACCTGACGCTTGTGCTGCTGAGGGAGGTGGGGGGACACCACGTTCTGTACCAGAACGGCTGAACCAGATTGTGAAGCTGAAAGGCTGCCAGGCTTCCCCTCTCTGCAGGATCTGGAGACAGACTGAAGCAGAGCAAATGCTTCTGTAGCTGAGATATATTTGAAATATAGGTCAGGCTGCCCATTTGCAGGAGAGGTGGGAGGCGAGTTCAGTCACGGTTTCAGCTCTGTGCGTGATACCTCTGTGGGTTGTCTGGGACCGAGGAAGGCTCTTTGTGTCTGAATTTTGCTGTCGCTGCTGAAAACCCCTAGATACCTGCAGAGATATGCATACATTGTTTTAAGGATGTGGGTTAGATCTTCTACTTCAGATACTATTTAGTTCTGGGTTTTTTTGTCAATTATGCAATGAATTGCATTTGTTTGCTTAATTACCTGCAGAGCCACAGGGCTTGGACTTTGAGCAGTGGTGTGATCACAAGAGTAGTGAGTTTAACTGAGCATCTCACCTGCCATCTGCCACCACCTTGGACACTGGTCTGAGAGAAGTGTCCTAAGGAAGTATCAGCTTGATCTTCTTACTGGGGCTCAGCTCAGCTTCTGCGTCTGTAATGAGTCATTTGGTTTGGTCGTCATTTCTGCTGAGCACAGTAATCCATTTGCATGTCACAAAACCTTTACAGTGTATTTTAAGAGCCCTTTGTGCTCTGTGGAGCCGGCCAGAATGCAAACCTGGCAGGTTTTCTGATTCTGCTGATACTTTCAGGGCATTGAAATCTTTCTGTTTAAGCACCCTCGTTTATCTCGAGCGAAGCTGTTGCATTCAGAGGGGTGGTTCTTCCATCTTTTTAAAAAGTTTCTATAGATGCAGACAGGGCAAATTGAAGGCTGGGATTTAGTTTCTTTTTGCAGTGCTTTAAAAACAAAATACAGGAATGGCTACAGAATGAAGGACTCTTGTGATGCCAAGTGAGGCGGTGAATGCCAGCATAATTAATGGCAGCTGACTCTGTAAGTAGAGAGGAAGGACCATGCGCTGGTTAGAGATACCAGGCTGAGACCTGCAGGATCTCAGCAGTTTCCTGCTCTGCCACAAACTTCTTCTATGACTTGGCAATTACTCAATCTCCAAGTTCCTCCTCTGCTTTTAAATAAAATAGAGGAAGATGAAGATAACACTTCCTTACCTTACTGGACTGTCCAGGTAGCAAGACAGTGGGAGGAGAGATGCGTATTTCAGATAGTCAATGCTACCTGAGCCAGTGAATGAAAAACAAAAGCTTGTAGAACTTGAGCATGGGGTTCTTTTGATAAATTGATGTAGGAAGCATCCTTACCAGCCCCCTTTGAGAGAACTGAGCCACTGCATATTTGAAGAACAGGCAGGTTAGCCACTTTTCTACGGAAAGAGTATGAACAATGGACTTGCATCTGATCCAGGCAGCAGTTCATTTCCTAGGACCCACAAGCATTCAGTTTTTCCACAAATACTGACTTCCCAAAAATGTTTTCAGTGACTTAAGCAATGCAGCTTCCCAGAAATGGGATAATCCCCTTGGAGCTGTAATAGCAGAAGAAAAAACTGTTTTGAAACGATTACAATGCTTAGTGCGTGTGTCACTGACAGAGTGGCAAGGGGTTGCAGATAAGAGGTTGTCCTTGCTGTCCCTTCAGAGGACCTCACCCAGGGCTCACTGCACTGAACTGGGAGGATAGAATGACCAAGGGCTAAGTGAGGGCTGGGCTGTCGGGTGGGACATGCTGTTTGCAGTTTTCTGTGGTGCAGGAGATTGTCACTCTCAGGAAATCCACATACACTTTCAGTTTTGTACCAGCATATTACTGTGGTGGGGACTAGAGCTGAACCCGTGCTGCAGATGGTCTCTGCCCTTTCCTGCCTGTCTTCTGAAGGAGTCTCACAGAGCTGGGATCCTCCTTGGGAAGGGAGCATGTAATTTTGGAGCAAGTCTCGCCAGCTTCTCCAGGGAGCTGCCTGGAAATGTCTGGCCTGGGGCTGTTGCTTGCTGTTACTGTGGAGGAGGAACTGGTGTGGTGTGCGGGCTCAGGGTTGAGTTTGGCTGTCCCGACCCAAAGCAGAGGTGTACGGGGGTTTGAGGGGCGGGTGTTATCTCTGTAAGCTGGGATGAGTCTCTGGCACAGCTCTAGGTGAGCAGCCCTCCTTGGCTTGCCGGCTTTCCCTCTAACTCGCACCTTGGCATCCCTTCAACAGCAAGAGCACACTGACATCCTGCGCAGCCTCCGCTTCACACTGGCCTTTGTCCACTATGTGATGGAAATCGCCGCCCTTAAAGGCAGCTCCAGCGAGATGAGCAGTTCCGTGACATCTGAGTACCAGCTCCAGGAGAGCGTGGTGGCCGACCAGATCAGCCTCCTCAGCCGGGAGTGGAGGTAAGAGAGGAGAGAGCCACTGAGCTCCCAAGTCTTCAACTGCTCCTTCCCATCCCACATATCATCATTATGTGCCAGAAGTCCTTCGGGACGTTTATGCTGTCCCACTGATCTATTTTCACGGCCATGTGCTTTGTTTGCAGCTACGCAGAGCAGCTTGTGCTGTACCTGAAAGTGGCAGAGCTCCTGTCCTCGGGGCTGCAGATGGCCATAGAGCAGATCAAAGCTGGCAAGTTGTGCCTCTCCTCCACCGTCAAGCAAGGTAAGGAGCTGTGGGGCACATGGCACAAAGGACTCCCCTGGAATTAACTATTAAAGGTGTTCCAAAGGGTATGGAGGGGCTCGAGGGAGTGTGAAACCCCCCTGGTACACCCAGGGCCTTATTTTTAACTGTCCCCATGCACAGCGAGGTCTTTTTAATTCCCACTGTGGGCAGTGTTACACTCTTCACATTGACTGTCTCAAAGCTCTTGCTCGTGCTCCTGTGAGAATCTTCAGCAGTTATTAGTGAGAGGGGGACCGTATCTTACCTGATTCCTTGTACATCTCGATCTCAGGTGCTTATTTGTACCTTACATAAGCCCGACTTAATTACACGGTGCTTGGCCTAGCAAGTGCTTACTTGGCAAATGGAGACATGTCTTGGCAGTGATGGTATTTTCAAGCAAAACAAGAACACAGGAAGCAAAATACTGGTAATGCCAGAGTCGCTTCTTTGCTGGTGTTATGACCTTACCTTTGCACCTTGACTGGCTGGCTTGTGATTTGAGCTGGATGTGATTCAGTGATTAGAGGAGAAAAATAATTAAAATTACTACCATTAAAATAAGTTTTAAAATTTCCATTGTGATATTGCTGAGGGAGCTTTTTGAAGCACTTGACCCGCCAGCTACCTTCCCCAGGAGCTTTGAGAGTACTCGTGCCGCCTTGGGATGGGGTGTAAAAAAGGAATAGAAATGAAATGCAATGAGCACACACCTGTTGTAGCAGGCGGCGTGGAGCAAGATACGCAGGTTTAGCTACACTTCTCCCACGAGTTCAGGCTGAGTTCAGGAAAGTTGTCATAACCCAGATAAATGACTCCTTTTCAGGGCAAATTGCAGCTTCAGAACTCGTAGGGTAATTTGGCCTTCAGTGTGTGGGAACTGGGCAAGGCTGTCTTGTCTTCTTTCTCTCCCCACAAAATACTGCTCCCTTGAGGTTTGTCAGGGCACAGCGACGACAAGAGGGTTTTCAAGGTATTTGTGTCCCGTGTATATGGACAAAGCAGAGAAGCACGAAGGGACGCTGCCCTGGAGTGTCCTTGGATGGTGTGTGCCAGGCAGCGTCCCCACCCACAGCCATCCTCTTTTCCTGATAATTTGGGCACAGCTCAGAGCTCTGATTGAAATGCATGGAGGAGGAGAATATCGCTGTATTTGTGTGTTGGTTTGGGTTCTGTTTTTAAATACTCTCTCGACTTCTCATGGAGTGTTTCATTTCACACTCCTGTTGTGACCCACGAGCTTTGGGGTTCCCACTCCCTCAAATTCCTTCTGAGCAAGGGTTGGCCTGACAGGCAGAGCCAGACAGTGTTGTGTTTCTGTGTCTCAGTCCTCCTCTCCGATCAAGAGTTACAGCAGCCTTTCTTCCTGGAGACAGGTTCTTCTCTGGCTCTCTGCTTGCTCTATCTCTACCTGGGAAGACTAGATTTAGTCACCAGGCCTGGCTGTCATGTGAGGTTGCCTCTCTGCATCTTGTCTGAGAGAGGCTGGTTCGTGGTGTGGGTTAATTTGCCTCCCCCAGGATCAAACAAGGATCTTCAGGTGTGCACATAGCAGTTAATACGCACCAGATGTTGGTAGGAGTTTGAATTCAGTAGTTTGTGTAGATCGAGCCATGAAGCCAGGCTTAGCCTGTGGCATCACTTGCTGGTTTGGATTGTTACTTAATCCATGAGAATCGTATTTGATTCCTGATTCTCTGTCCCACAACCTTCCCATACAAGCTGCCGTGGTTCAGGAAAGGAGGTGGCCTTTCACAGGCGTCAGTGTCTTTTCTTTCTGGGACAGCAGCGTCCCAGGAGAGATTCCCTTGCTTAGTCAGTGCTGCTCATCCACACTCAGCTCCAACAGCTACCACATGCAAGTCACGTACTTCTTCACGGCACGTCATCACCCGTCAAGCAGCAGAAGCTTTGTATCTGGCACGTCTGTTGCTTCTGGTGGTGCGTGAGACATCTTAGATGGTGCAAAGGGCTCTCTGCCTTGTGGCAGCTGAAAGAAACAAAAATAGACCTGGCCTCAGGTGAACTGGGCGTATGTGAAGGCTTTGCCATGTGCAGGCTTGTAACCAGTGAAGGTGACAGAGGGAAGGAGAGAGACTCTGCTGGTGGAGCAAGTACTTTCCTGCCAGTCTTTCGGTGTTGACAGAACCCAGTTGTCTTGCAGTTACTCTTTTGTGGTCCTGTGCATGGAGATGGGGAGGCGCAGGGAGAGCAGTGCCTAAAGCAATCCTTTCCTCTATTCTAGTTGTGAAGAAGCTGAATGAGCTTTATAAATCCAGTGTATCATCCTGCCACTGCCTCAACATGAGGCTCCAGAGGTTCTTCTTGGACAAACAGAAGCTCATGGATCGGATCAACAGCATCACTGCAGAGAAGCTCATCTTCAGCTACGCTGTGCAAATGGTAATAACCACAGGTCCTGGGAGTGGGGTTAGCACAGAGCGTGTGTCAGGCCTGAATGGTTCCTCCTGGCAGCCTTAGCAGATGGTTTTACTCCTGATGCTGTGTGCAGCCTCTGGAGACTGGGTGAGGGAGGTGTTCACACAGCTGATGCTGTGCTGGGAAAGCTGGGTCTGGTCTGGGAGTAACCTCTTGGCATGGGCTCGTTGCCTACAGGTGCAGTCTGCAGCCCTGGATGAGATGTTCCACCACAGAGAGGACTGTGCACAGAGGTACCACAAGGCCCTGCTGCTGATGGAGGGGCTCCTGAACATCATCACTGAACAGGGAGACATAGAAAACATCAACAAATGTGAGTGTTTAGCAACTGGGTTTTTTCTCCTGCTAGAACATGTGTTTTTCTAGCTGCATGGATCAGAAAATTCAGTACCCAGCATCCTGTGTTTCTGTGGCTATATCTTGGTGGACACAGCAGAGATCTCTTGGCTTGTTACAGCTCCTCACAGCCTGGCCGCCTGCTTTCCCGGTGGGAAAACTGTTAGAAATGCAGGTCCCTGTTCTGAGCCGTATTTTGAGAGCTTCCCATGCAGAGCGATTGCCAGGGCTTTGTTGGAGCTTTTGATGTGTGAAGGAACTTGCTGAAGGAAGTGGTTTGGCAACAGCAGGGGCCTGGGTTTGGCTTGAAGCCGGAACCATCCCTCTGATTGCACAGAGCAAGCACTTGGGAACACGAAACTGCAGCGGCTGCTGGGTAGAGATGGCCGATCAGCACAGCGAGGGCGCCTTCCGACATGTCTTCTGAAACAGGACTACTCGCTGTCTGGTTCCCCAGGCCTGGCTGAGAAGGCAGCAGACAAATATTCCTCTCATCAGCAAGTCCTTGCTGTAGCAGTGAAAGCTGAACTCTTACCGACTTGGTATCACTTGGCATCCTCTCCCAGGGACAGATGGACCTCTCTGCCTGCTGCTCCAAGCTGTCACCTCTCTCATGCTCCCCTTTGTTATGAGGGGGGGTGTTCTCCACTGCTGGAGGCTCCACAGCTCTGCTCTATGTGGAGTGGAAAGGACTGACCTCGCTTGCTCTGAGCGCGCTTTCCCAGCCCTTATGGCTGGGGTTTAATCACCTCTGTCCTCGATCTCTGTCTCTGTCTCTCTCTCTCTCTGGGAGGTGAGGGATAGCCACAGTCTGTTAGAGCAGCTTGGCTTGGGCTCTGCTCCACCACAGCTAAACCAGCCCATGGGCAGCAGCCTCCGGCGGCGTCAGCAGGGCTGAAGGGCACGGCTGCAGCTGGCAAACCAACCCGAATGCCGTGCTGGGGCCAAAGTGCTGCCAGGCTGCTCTAGTCGTCTGTGTAGGCAGAGCTCTCGGATAGGTAATGAGAGAAGAGATCTCTGGCTCCCAGACAATCAGTCAGTTAATTATCGCCGACGTTCACAGTTGACAGGAGGCTCAGTGAAGGGGAGCAAAGGGAGACTGGCAGGTGGTGTGTGGTATTGGAGGGCTAAGTGAAGAGGGAATACTAAGTAGTTTCTATTGTACCATTTCTTACCGAACCCAAATCACATCTTTTGTCCGGAGATACAGTTAATGCATCTAATAGATTTCTCTCCCCAGTTGGTATCCTGATATTCCCTGTTTCACCCTATGTTCCAGCTCCCTGATTGAGTGTAGTGGTAGCGTAGTGGGTATTCGTTTCATTGTAGATCTCAGACGTATGGTTACTTACTTCTGAAAAGTACAATGATAAATGGAGAAATACAGCAAGTCTTCTTGTGAGAGGAATAATTCCACCAAACATTTAGCTTTTTGGTCGCAGACAATGAGAATCTGGCACTGACCATGCTGGCCTGGGCTTAGTCTCTCAGTTGTAAGCCATGAGAAATGGCACCTGAGTCATCTTGCCTGCTGGCAAAAGCCACTCCAGTAACTAAAAGCGAATAAATTGTTCCCAGTGGATGGTGGTTCTTTATAGTATCTTGATACCTCTATCAGAACTGCTCCCTCCCGGCTTTCGTTGTTGGATCACCAATTATTCAACCCTTCGACCTGTCCCTTCCCACCACGGTGCTTGCGGTCAGGTCCTTGCCTGGTCTCAATCAGTACCTGGTAATGGTTCTCAAAGGGCTACTTAGAAAGTTCTGCCTTTGTTTTTTTTCAATCTCCAGCATGTTTTGGTTGTCTTTATATTGCCAGGAAAATGAGAAGTTGATTTCCGTTGTGGTTTTTGTTTTTTCCTCTCCCAGGTATTTTTTGCATCGAGCGCAGGCTGTCAGCTCTGCTGTCGGGGTTCTGTGCCTGATTTCAGTGTTGTCCTTCTTCACACACCTCGCCCCAGCTCATCACTTTGTTTCCAACGGCCTGCTGCTGTGGTGGGAAACGATTTTGGCAGTAGGAGACGTGGAGGATGAACTGCTTGCTCACTGTTTCGTGTGTTGACGTTTTGGGAAGTTGTTCACAGACTCGAATTCCTTAGCGGGGACGCGTGACTGCAGCAAGCACCAACACTTCCCTGCCCAACGGCCTGGGCAAAGACGGAGCCGATGTGGAAAGGTTTCCCTCGTTGGCAGAGGGGATGAAGGATAGAAGTCTGCTTCATCCCAGCACTTTGAAGGATAAGACTGCTGCCTATCCCTCTCGCTTAAGAACAGGGTATTCCAGTGCTGCGTCCATTGCAGGCGATGGATGTACTGAAACTGCTGGCGTCAGTTGATGTTGGAGGGTGTCATTCGGAAATCAAGGCCAGTTTGTGTACTTTCCCCTATCCCAGCTGAGAGCCAGGCATCTTCAAGCTTCCTGGCACCCCAAGGCTCCCCTCCTTTCTCCCCTCTGTCCTGTCTCAGACGTGTTCACGCCTTGGAGAGCTTACTGAATGGTGGAGAAGAGGGGTCGCCTCCCTTTTGCCTGTGTTGCTGAGGTAGCTCCCACCTCCTACAGACTTACCAATCGTAGGTGCTGCTGCTGAGGAAGTTTGCATCTCCCGTGGCTGCCGCGGGGGCTGCCCCTGCCTGGATGGACGAACAACACCGGCAAAGAGAGACTGCGCAAGAAACTGGAGGGCGACAGAAAGCGTTAACGCTCCTGTGTTTGTAAGAAGCCAAAATGAATCCGTTCCTCCCTTGGTCCCCAAGCGCAGCGGGATCAACCTGAGAGACTCCTGGCTGTTCAGCTCGGGCTGTCAGCACATATCTACCAGGAGGAAGCACGAGCGCTGTCCTGCTTTCAGCTGTTGGCTCGATGACCCCTTTCCTGGAGCCCTCGCCCCACCCCCGAACTGAAAACACTAGCTTTGTGAATCAAAGGAGCACTTTACACACTATGGGAACTTGGAGAAGTTTGACTTTGCATCACACGACAACCCAGGAACATCACGACTGTTAGGAATGCTGTTCTTTTTATTCCTTTCCTCGCTTCCTGGTTGTTTTATTGCACTACGTGTGTGCGTATATTGATATGTATTCCTAAGGGTGAATATATATTGATATATCTATGGTTTGTGTGTAACTGTATGTATTTAACTGTACTGTATCTTGTGAGTGTGAGGCAGAAAGCACTGCAGAGTCTGTGCTGTTCCTCCTCCACACCAGGCAAAGCTGATTTGCAGTCTGGCAGTACCAAGATCTGTTTTGTTTTGGGTTTTTTTTATTTAAATGTTCTTTTAAGGACAGTCAATATAAAGCTCCGTGCTTTTTAAGAGCTCAAGAACAGGCGCTAAGATCCTACACACTTACACTTGGAAATGCATTTTTTTTAAGAACTTTTATTTGCTGCTTTTTTTTTTTTAATTATTATTATTATAAAAAAAAAAATCTTGTAGTGTTCAGTTTTATGTTCAGCATTTCTTTTAAAGAGACTCCGTAGCCAAATGGGACTGTGGGTGCGAGTGGCTCGAGTTCTGGTTGAGGCTTCGGATGCTGTGAGCGTGTGCGTGAGAGGAGAGCTGTCCGTCTGTCTGCGTGCGCGCGCGTGTCTTAATTTATCAGAGTCGTGGCAGTGTTTTGTTAGAGCTGGGCAGAAAAGCATCTTTGAAAGCAACTCGAAACCTCAGGCTTTCGTTTTTGAGGATCTAAAAACCAGTTTTGCACACGGTGGTTAAGTCCTCATTGCTTTTTTTCTTTCTCTCGATATTGGCGCGTTCAGTGCGATACTTCACAACTTGATTGACTTTGGAGCTGGCATCATCTTTGGCAACATGGGTGTTTCTGATCACAGAGCAGAAATGCCAACTAAAGAAATTTAAAAATATTTCCAGTTGCCTCAACCAGGGAAGTTTAAGCGTAACTTTCACAACTGCTTCAGTATCGGGACACTGTTGCACCGTACGTTCACAACCTGCTGCTTCTGTGGCCGTTTTGGACTTGATGATCTCTATGGTCTTTTCCAACCTTGTTAATTCTGTGATTCTGTTTGTGCTTGTGCCTGGAGGAAAAAAAAAAACAAAAAAGACAGAAATAAATAAATAGATAAAAAACCAACCAACCAAACCCCCTCAGCCTGTGGACAGAAATGCCAAGGAGACCCAGCTTGCTTCCCAAAGGCTTTTTCCCAGTTCTGCAAAGGGCTGTGCTGCAGGTGGGAGCAGAGCAACGGGAGGCAGGATGAAAGCACTAAGCCAGGACTGACTCTGCAATCCAGATGCACCCCGAAGCCTCCTGTGGAACCCCGAGAGCCTCCTGCCGAGGAGCAGCACAGCCGAGGAGCAGCACAGCCCGGGAGCCACGGCTCTGCCGCATGTGTCACGATCCGTGTGTGTGTGCGTGGCAAGCTCAGCGCTAACCTTACCTTCCAGCTGTACTTAATTACTTGAATGTATCAAAATTGTCCACATTCAATGTACACAAGTATATATTGCTCCAAAAAAAGAAAACAAAACAACCTACGGTGGTTTACAGACCTACAACCAATATATATATGTATGTGTTTGTGTATATACATACGAGGAGAGGTGTGGTGGATGTGTGTGGATGTGGATAGACACACACGCAGACACAAACGTGTATATATATGTTTTCTCTCAATACTTGAAACTTAGCCACTGTGCTTGAATTTAAAAAAAACCCAACAAAAACCACAACAAAAACCCACAAAAAAACTCACAGAAAAAAAAAAATAAAACCCTCTCCAAAAATGGGAGGGGGGGAAAAAAAAAAGCAAAATGCAAAATCAGACAGGTGATTTATTTTGCCATCACTTTGGTGACTTTCTTTTTTTATCTAACTGCATGTAGCGTGAAACCAACTTTTTTTGGTGACAAATATTTATTGCTTTGTAGACAATAAGGTATGCAAAAAAAAAAAAAAAGAGGAAAAAAAAAAAAAAAAAAAAAACCCCCCAAACAAAAAC
>WEIS01085354.1:6199-18986 GCA_013389965.1 Todus mexicanus
GAGTCAATACAGCTTCATTATTTGCAGTCACGGTTCAAGGCCAGCAGAACGCACCAGGCACACAAATGGCACGCTGGCCCAAGGCTGCTGAAAGTTAATATTGTGCAATATTTCTGCAGATGTGGAATAGCAAACTGCTCTGAAAGCCAATGCTCAGTTCACCATAGATCAAAATCAGCAGAGAGAATGAGCACAGAACAGCATCTGAAGGCAGTATGTAGTGAACTCATGCTAAACTCCACCCACGTTTATGCCCTTGGTTTTGTTCACTTACAGGTCTCTGCTTTCTGACTGTCACTGAATGCATTGTGCCTTGCTTCTGGGCTCCTCTTTGGAGAGGATCTCAGCACTTTCCAGAATAAAAAAAATAATTAAAAATTCTCCATGTGACTGAGAGAATAATTTATTCCAGGATCTGCTCCTTACAGACAGTGAAGATATGCCAGGGTTGGCTCTGGTTAACAAACAGCAAGGACACAGGTTTTCTTCAAAGGGAACTAATTCTACAAGGCATTGACTGCTGTGGTCACCACATCTACTGCCTGGCATCAGTTGAAGACAGTATCTTGATTTATTTCAAGACTAATGCTGTATGTTTACTACTGGTTTGATCAGCCTGTGGTACCAGGCCAGCGTATTAGTGAAACCAAACACTTCTGCCATTGCAGCTCAATGCTTGATCATATCTGCGGAGGTATTTCATGTCTGACAGCAGCCCTTTCCAGGAGCTGCTGGGGAAAAAACAAGAAACACACAGCAAATGCTCATGAAATAATTTATCCACAGGAAAGGCTTCAACTCTCTTTGCTAGTGGGAGTTTCTTGCTCGGATTTGTAGGAATTTCTATCCTCTTTGAAAAGCAGTATTTTGACTCTCATGCCTGCTGTGGATGTTCTCAAAAAGTAATGGATATGCCTTTTTAAAAATTTGCCTGAAATAAGACAGTTTCACTTGTTTTTGCTGCTGGGAGAGGCTGTGAGAACAAAACATCCCCTAGCAGAACTTGCTCGCCTTTTTTAATGTTCTCCTAGAAATCTCTGGGATAGTGAGGATGAGGTGGATTTAAGAAAGTGATGAAACAAGATGCTTGAATAAATTTGTAATGGTGAAGAACACTTGCCAGAGTCATGGGAAATGAATAGGAAAAAAAAATCTTCACTTGTTCTTTAGATTTTTCAATATCAAAGATTCTTTCTGTGTTTGGCTTAAGATGGAAGGCTTGTTCATATTTCATAAAAGATAGTTTGTCCCAACCTTCTTCAAGCAGTTTGTTTTAAATTCAGAGCTCTGCGTAGGGACACTTTATTTATGGTTGCAGTATCAAGATAGGTCTTGGCAACATCTCCTCCTACAAATGACAAATATTTGTAAAATGGTTTGACTTGTATACACAAAGATACTAGATTAATAGACACAAGACAGCAGAAGTGGAGCATTTCCAGCAACGTCTGTACAGTAGTTTTGTGCTGTAACTCTGTGCTGCACAGCCTTGCTCCAGAATTTACTGTTCCAGGCTTCTACTCCAAATGGGGCTGTAAATTACCATTTCAATGGCTTAGCCTTAATTAACCATTTTCCCAAGAAAGATTCCAAATAGTAAAAGTGCAGGCCATGGATATCAGTTTCCAGGTTTTGTAGTACTATGTAACTCTCTGCCTACTTTTGTGAGGTTTTATTATGTTTTCCAGCTTTCCCTAATCCCATCTAAATGATCAATATGGGTTTTTTCAGCCCTAACTCTTTAGCAACTCTCTCTAAACCCTATGTAATGCCCAATATGTTTTGTTCCCTTTTGAAGGTTTACCTTGTTTGAGACAAAAAAAGCAATTTCAGTGAAGTTGAAATGTATGGTTTTGGTTTCAGGGCTACCTCTCTCTGACATAAAACTACTAAGCCTTTATTGAAATATATATGATTCTACCATAAACGCCCCCTTTATAGAATGCACCTGGTGAGTATAATGGAAAACATATTTGTTTCTCATAAGAAACCAAGCAACTGTTCTGTAATAATATGTAGTCTATTTGATATTTAAAAGGTCATAATTTTACATTAAAAAAAAGAAAAATTCAGGCAGAGGAAAAAAGTAACATTAAAAATGTAGCTGCACTTCTCACACATCTGCTTTTGTCTTATGCTGATAAGAGCAGCTGACTTGTACAAAGCATGTTTTAATAACAGAGAAACTGAAATAACACATCTATATCTCGCTGGCCCTCAGATGCAGCATTTCCTAGTTCATAACAATTTAACCTCCCAGTTCCTTGGGAAATAAGAACACGATTCCCAATTTTTGAGGTGGGGAGAACTGAAATGCAGGATCAATAAACACATTTCCAAATGCAACCCAGAAAGCCTGCAGGAGAACTGGAGCAAACCTTGGTTTGCTGAGTGTAAGATCAAATCCAAAGAGTTTCATCTGAATGGTTACACATAATATAGTGCATATTAGGTCCTTCAGTAGATTACTTGCTACCTGGCAGCACAGGAGCATGAACTAGTCCGCAGGAGAATACTACTTTATGTGTAAAGTGAAGCCCATCAGATGTAATGTCTCCTGCAGCCCTGGGAGCAAGTCCTGACCATGGATGTGTAGCACCTACAGGGAGGAAGTGGGTCCTCTGCATTCCTGGAGCAGGTTTAGAGGACTAATCAAACCATATGTGGAGAATCAACAACCTCCAAGGTTTTCCCCACCTAGTTTGCACCTAAAGAAATGCAGATCCTTTATGTACAACACATATGACAACTCTTACAGTACAACACACACCCTGGTGGGTTGCTGCCTTTTTGAGCCTCCTTTTATTAAGACCAGTGGTGAAATTCCCGCTGATGAGCTCAGACTTGCCCTTAAGGCTTAGAAGGTAACCTATGCCAGATTCAAAATAACGGATTCAGGAGCCACAGCACTTAGTATTGAGAAACCAGTATTTCATGCACGTTTGACCTCTCAGCAAAGCCTAGTGTCTAAGGTCCACTCTGAGCTTCCTTGCACTGCTGGGAAGGGTTAGGTGCTCACAGATCATTGTAGGTGACTTCCCTGCCTCAGAGGCAGACTGTCCCACCAGGCCAAAAAAATCTCGTGGCTCTAGAATGAATAGGATTTTCTAGTGAGCAGTCATGTGAGTCACCTGAAATAAGATGGGCAGTATCTGTCTTTCAAGGGCTGTTTAGTATTTTGTGTTGACCAGTGTCTGAAAAAAGTCAGACTCACATCCAGGTTGGACAGCCACACTCAGTTCTTGCTTTCTGACCCAGAAAAACATTCTTTTGAAGACAATGACATAACTTCAAACAATGGGGCTAAAGTTTCTTCCCTACCCAAAACTTAATGGAAGGAGATATTTTAATATCTTAAAAAAAATATTATGACATCTTGAAAAATAAGAGATGTGAAACCAATCCTCTAAGGATGGAGGGATCTTCATGTAGCTTTTGGAAGACTGGTCCCCTTGCCATTCTCAGCATCTTTACTGTTTAAATTGTCTCTTTAGCATCTAACTTAGCTTAATAACCTTCGAGTCTAGATGCTAAGGACTGCCTCAAAATCCTCATTACCCTAGTGCTTGTATTTGAATAGGGAACAGCTAGCACTGCCTTCTTTGGGCTACTGGTTGCAGGTGATCTGGATGCATGAGCAGAAAGATATTTTCTTTACTGTTTTGCTCTCCTCTTTGAACTCTCTTGGTGCTTGTTCTCATTCTTGAAACTTTTTAGTTCCTTTCCTTTGCAAATCTTCCACATTTCCAAAATCTGATGAATTAGGAAAATATGCTCTTTGGATAAAAGTCCTTGCATTTAGCAATGGCAGAAAAATATGAAAAGACAGTCTGTGCTAGCAGTTAAAACAGGATGAGATTGTCAGAATTGGACTCCTGAGTTCAATATTTCAATGTTCTACACTTTTACTACGTAAACCACTCAACAACTCTGTGCTTTGTTTTATTTCTCAGTGAATTCATGCATAAAATGTTATTATTCCTTCCCCTTTCATATTTTCGTTACTGAACTTTGGCTGTGCTTTGTACCACACCAAACACAATTCCTGCTCCCAGGAAATGTAGTCTGGCAAACAGTATTGTTCATTTAGACAAAGCCTGGGTATGCAGGTGATACAGTCTAGGGCAAGTACTGCATCTTCCTGTTCCTTCTTTAAAGAGCACACTTTAGGAAATATACCAATGAAAATTGCACCATTGTCATCACAGTCTGGACCCTACTGAGGAATATGTGCAACTTCTATTGCCATGGGACTGGGCTTCTCACTGTTGTTGGTGCTGACCTCCTTCTCAAGACACCCCTAAGAGGTAAGGAAGCATTAACCAGCAGGTGGGCATAGGGTATGAATTTCTTGAGCCTAAGTGACTTGCCCAAGTTTACTTAGAAAGCCTGTGGCAGAGCAGAGATTCCAACTCTCAAGCACAGTGTGCCATCTTCACTAGCCTTGGCCATGGGAGCTATATACTCTACAGCAGGAGGGGTGGCTGAACTGAAGACAGCAGCTTGTTTGTTATACTGGGGTGCCAGATTTACCACAAGACCTGAAAAGTTTTCAAGGTCAACAGCAGTGTTGCAAAATGAGAGCAGAGCTGAGAAAGAAGAGCTGAGCGTCCTCCTCACAAAAGCCCTGTAGCACCCACATTATGGCGAGGGAGGATGGATCTTACTCAAGGGGTATGGGTGACATGTGGCATTGTCAGCTTGTTCTGGGCCAGGATTCAGAGCAATCTCTTCCTCAGCCCTGCTCCATTTGTAGCAGCAGTGGATTTGTCTTAATGAGGAAGAGATGAATTCTAGCTTTCCCTTGTTTTTGGCTTCATTTTCTTTGACTCTAGGAGTGTAATAAGCAGCAGTTTGCAGCGGTGCATCAAATACAGCCTGTTTGTTTACAACCTTCACGGAAAAAAAAGTTTCCCTTCCACTGAGACACTTCCTTTTCTTCAAGAAAATAAACGACTCCAGAGTTGAACTCCCTAGCAAATGGTGTCTCTAGAAACGGAGGGCTTCGTGAAGAAAAGCCTGATGGACCACAAGGTGCCTGCATGCTGCGCAAGGAAGAGCTGCTCTCTGCTCACCTAGGGCTGCCTGGGCAGGGGAAACTGCAGCGGGTGAGCTGCCTTGCACTGGAGTGAACTGGGGGATCCCCCTGCACGGGTTCTGGCCCAATGGGCTCATCTCTCCAGCTGCTCTTCATTTTCCCTTCCTCTCACCAGCCAATTTATCTCCCTCCCCTTCGTATCTCTGCCCCTTCTTTTGTTTTCTCATTCAGCTAATCCCTTCCTGCTTTTCCCTGGGCCCCTTCTGTGTTACATATACACAAACAGTTTTCTATCCAGGGAAGTTAATTTAGATTAAGGGAAGCAATAGATTTAAGCTCTCCCTGAAAAAACTCGAAGTGGAGATGCCCTAATACTGGAATAAAAGCATTTTCCAATGAACATGATCCATTGTATATAGCAAATTAAACCAATTCAGTCTGAAATCATTCTGCTAGGATGGCAAATGCTCATCTGATTATGCCCAGATTTAATTGGGAACATCTCCTCATGCCAAATTTGCCATAAAGACAAGATCCTGTTCCACTCTCAGGCGCGCACAGATACTTGTCCCAAACCATTCAAGGCAAGCAATACATCTGCTGCCCAACCAACCATGAAGAAATTGAGGAGCTATAACATAATATTTGCAAGCCAAACTCTTCTCACTCTTCTGCAGTGCTCCTTTGTCTGTTTAGACTGCAAACTCCAGGGTGAGAAAACTTTCTCCCTCTGTTTTTTATGTGGTGCCTGGCACAGGCCTTCATTGTACGGTTATGGCACAGCAAACAAAGGAACCAGCAGAAAGGGCTGTGCTTTCACAAGTGCCTCCCAGTCCCAGGCAAACTTAACTCCCTTTGACATCTGCAGGGAAGCAGTTTTCACCTCACCCAAATGTAGGAACCAAACTTAGCCACCTGCTCTCCGGAGGCCTCTTTCACAAAAACCTGGGAGAAATGAGCTCCTCTAGAGAAACAAGAGAAACAGTTCATCCCCCTGGTAGAGCTTCTCCCCAGTAAATTTTGGAGTCACAGGATCAGCTGTCTCAATTAAGTGCCTCAGGTTGGATTTCTGAACCCAGAGGCACTTTCTCCCAACATAAAGGAAATTTTATGAAGAACAATGAAAACTGGGAACACAACAGATAGAGGAGATGTGAGAAGAGAACGTGCCTAGAATACTTTGTGGAGCAAAGGTGGGGAGAAACACGAAAGCTGAAATGAACAAAGATTAGTATCCAGCTGGACTAGATAAGTCTGCAGGTAGTGAAGAGTCCCATGGCTGCTCGGTGGCTTACAGAGTGGTCACTCCATGTTTTCAGCGGTGTTGGGATGTAGTTGTTGGTTTTCCTACTCCAAACCTAAAACTCTGCTGCACCCAAGTAGACTACCTCTGTGTGACATGGGACACTGCTGCAGAGAGCTCCTAGCCTCAGTATTACAGCTATCCTACAGAGATCTTGGGTTAATTAATGTGTGAAGCATTTGGAGATCCTAGGGGGACAGCTGCTGCTTCAAAGAACTAGAGCTGCCCAGAGTTTTCTGGACATGGATATTTTTACTGTTGCGCTGGTTCAGTTGACCATGTATTTTGAATGAGGAGACTCGCCATGTGTTTTGAATGGGGAGACATTCCCAGAAAATGGGTACTTGAATACAAAACAAAGCCAAGATCCCCATGAACTCTTCTGTGGTTGTTCATTCTTGTACTCCTTGCACTGAGAAAATCTGTTCATCAAGGCCAGAGTCAACACCCAGTAACTGAAAGCACGGCTCACCTTGCAGGTGGTGGTGACTGTGCCTGTGGATGCCTGAACAGCTTTGAAGATAACCCAGAGGATAAGCACAGGCTCTAAGGTGATGTTGTTGGAACAACTCTTGGACTTTTGCAGCAACCTGGCATTATGATCTCTGGCATTAACATTTACGACTAACAGGGGTTTGTTTGTATATCTGTTTACCTGTCTGTAAATGATGTTTGCTACTTGCTACATAGGAAGCACCCCATACAAACAGCAGCACATTCTTCTACCTCTGTAAATCTATTTTCTGAACTTCTGCATGACGTAGGTTGCAGCCTGCTTCATAATTACCCTCCAGTGCTCACACGAACACTACTAAGGTTGAAAAGCTGGCTGGAAAGTTGGCCAGACCTCTCTTTACCATTGGGAAATCCACTGGAGTTCCAGATTTAACGGGAGAGACAGGAAATGACCTGTAGCATCAACAACCATTGACATTAATTTCAGCTGAGACACCAGCAACCGAATACCCGCGCAAGCTCATTTCCTCTCCTCCAGCTGTTGCAGGCTCCAGTTCAGCTGAACTGGAGTTCAGGGCAGTGGTGAGACATGTTGGTCACATCTATGCTTGTAAAGTAAATAAGAGCACCGCACCGTCTGCATTCCTGTCCTAGCACACTTTATTTTTTGGCCCAGGCACAGTGTCAGTGTCAGGGAGAGGATATCAGCTTGGTTCTCCAGAGCTTCTTGGGAACAGTGGCTTCTCAAGCTATCATGTTTGGTGGCCTTAGAGGTCCCACCCGAGCCACGTGTCCCTGTTCTCTCCCTTACATTTACCATTCTGATTTCTGAACCATCTCAACCTCTTACAGCATGTTATGCCAATGTCGCCCATGAGCTCACGAACAAATTAGGCACGTTGGTGGTCCTCAGAGTCTCAGAGCTCAGACCTAAAAGACAGTGGATTTGTCCTGTGCAACTGAACAAAAGCAGATCAATATTTTCCTGAAAAAAGAACACCAACCCTTCGAAGCACAATGTGTTTTAGGAACAGGATGTGGTTGCCCACAGTTCAGAAGCTGTATGCCATCTCCTACAGTTATTACTTGCTGCTATTAAGATACGGAAATTTGCGAGCAACTGAGATGCAATTCTGAATAGCAACCTAGTTTATTGAAGGTATTGCCCTTTACTGCTATTGCCAGTCCTATATTGCTAAAACTTAAGGCATTAAGACCCAGGCAGTTTATTGGAAAAGGTGCCGAGGTCATTTATCTACAAATTGACCATTCCTGCGTGTTTTTCTTTAAGGAGGTTTCACATGGGAAAATGAACCTGGAAGAGGTAGGAACCTCAAGCAATTGTGTTTCAGCTAAGGGAGCTGTGAAGGTTTCCTTGTAGCTAACTATGAAGCCCACAATGTTCAGCAATCCTTCCTTGTACAATAGATACTGGGATCTCTTGTGCTTGGCCCCAAAGAAGCCTACAGATGTCTGCTGCTGGTTATTCTCTTGGTCTAGGCTCTCATAAAATTTCCACAGATGTTTGCCTTGGGGTTGAAACCTCTTCTCAAGGAGCTCAGTGCAAGCAGCTCTTGCAACACATTGCCAGAGTGGGCTGTTCTGCTAAAGTGACAGAAAGTTGCTCTGGATATTTTTATTATTTGGAGAGTGATTTTCTCATGAATTAAAATATATGACTGAACTTGTTTGTGTTACTTCGTGGAGGCGGATAAAACCATCCATGCAATTTGTCCTGCTCTGTTGCATATATGTACCAAATAGGTGCTTTGGAAAATCCCACCCTGAAACCGGAGCTATAAAGTTAACAGTTAATCTCAGGGGACTAATCTTCAGCCCCTGTCAATCAGCATCATCTTGACATGTGCTGGCTCAGGATGGGCCCCAGGATGTGGGGTGTCACCGTGATGTCGAGAACCAGAAAAGGGCCCAGGAAAGGAGACACTGCTGCCATGGGGACTCTCTGAGCTGCTGGGGGAATTAGCAGGTTCCATGCCAGGCCTGGAGTTGGGTGGAAATCAAATGCCTTTTTACTGCTGAAAAAATTTAAAGGCCAAAAGGACAAAATCACAATGCTGCTTCTGCTTTGGATGGTAGTATCTGCACCATCTCCCCAGAATAGCTCATCGAGTTCTGGATTTACCTTCCCTTTTGTTGTCCTCATCAGCAGTGCATCTTTTTGATTGGGAAAGTGCAAGAAATGAGAGAGGCTGGTCTGGGGGTGGGAGAGGTCACTCATTTAAGACTTGTTCTTAATCCCTTTTCAGCTGCAAACTTCCTGCGTGTCTGTAAAAACAGATCTAACCAAGGAACATGGCACTTCTAACATTCACCTTTAGCAGATGATGCCACAGTTGCCCCTCCAGGAGCTGGGTGAGACCTACTGAATCTCCTGTGCCTGCAGGGAGGAAGGCAAAAGTAGAGACATCTCACTTTTTGAAGTATTTCTGTACACGTTTTTTTCCCCTCATATTTCAGGTAGATAGGCATTAAAAAAGAAGCTTTGTTTTCCATACAGTTTCACAAATTTCTTTCTTCTCTTTTTTTTCAGCAGATTTAAATGAACAGTGGTTTTCTCTAAGGGTTTAGAAATATTTTCCACCCTTTTAGAAGCAGCAGACAGAGTGAGATGAGGGAGAAATGAGCAGAAAAAGTATGGAAGGAAGGAAAGAAGGAAGGAAGGAATGAAGGAAAGAAAAAAATCTAACATTTAAAAATGGCTTTCCAAATAGTCTCACATTTTTGGGGGTGAAAATTAAAAGTATAATTGACAAATATTTTTCTACAAAATATTTCATTATTGGTGACTAACATTTTAAGTATTCTTGTAGTTAAAGACATTTGTTTCCATTCTTATTTATTTCTGCATCAAATAAAAGTGAGATGTGAGATTACTTTGATGGAAGGTATTTTCTGAAATCTGTGTACTGCTTAAGTTTTGACCCAGATCTGTTTTAGACTTGCCCAAATCGAACGAAACCTGTGAAGTGTTTGAATTTCACCCATCACTGCCATTAATCTCTCTTTTCTTCTGCTCCCAAAAGAATAAAGGTTTGATCTGTGTCCCTGGGAGGCATTAGAAGGACAAACCCTCTCCTTACTCTGGTTTTAATTTTTTCAAGAAGATTCATCTCCTAATTTCTCAGGTATCGTTGCCTGGACTTTTCTAAAGGACTTCCCAGAGCATGTGGAGGTGTGTGCCTTCTTTTCCAACTACAGGCAGCATCTATGCTGCTAGGGATACAGATACTGGTCCTGAGCCTGCCCAATCCTCCATCCCAAGGATGACCTGACCTATCTCTCCCCATGGATGCTGAGGTGTGAGCAGGGCGAGCACACAGCAATGTCCCCTTCTGTGCTCACCAGGACCTGGCAGCATCAGCTCTGTCCTGAGCCAGGGGAGGCATCTTGGTCTTCAACAGCCCTTAAATAATTTTTGTTCCATGAATATGCCTGGTAGCCCTAAGGCAAAGAGTTCCCTCTCTTAACTATACACTGGGGAAAATGGCCCTTCTTTTGTTTCCTTTTTTCTCTGAACTTGCCCCTAACTAGTTTCATCTGACATATTCTAGCTCTTGTAGTAGAAGATGAGTGAACAGTCATCTTCTATTCATATTTTCCAGCCTACCCATGATCTCTATCATATCCCCTTAAGCGATGTCTTTCTTAGTCTGAAGAATCAGAGTCTATTTAATTGCAGTCCTACTCTGCTTGAGAGCAGAATTAATCTGTTTAGTTATCTGTTTAGTCTATTCTTAACCTATTGTTATGGTTCGATGGTCAGGAGTCACCCTGGTGTCTGATCTGTGCTAGACTGTTTTATAGGACCAACCAAGAAGGAGATCTTCTGGATATAGACACAGCAGGGCCTGGATTCATCCCACTGCATTTCAGATGACAAAGTCCACTCTGGAATGCTGTCTAAAGATACCAGTCCCACTCATTGACTTGACAAAAAAGCTAAACCAGTTATTTTCCTCATTTAAGAATGTCCAAAATGATGAGTCTGGGCCCCTGGATACCTCTACCCCAAGAAAAGGTTGTGGAAAGTGAAGAGAGGTGGCTCTGGGACTATAATAGAACAGAGAACAGACCCAAACAGGACACTCTTCCCTTCCTTTCCAGTCATCATCTTCTGGTCATTTTTGGCCCAACCTCGCGCATCCCTCTAGGGTCAACATCCCATGATCTTACAGGTGACACTGGTGCTGGGGTGACTTCTCAATGATGATGTACTATGAGCCTGCTCACAGTATACAGCACCAGGCCACACTGCTACTGTTTTTTAATTTCCTAACTCTAATTAATTCGGTCTTGTTCATTTATAATCACATAAAGTGCCATGCGATCATAAACAGTGTAGGAAAGTCTTGCTGCAGAAGAGGGAGGAGGGCTCAGCATCTGACAGAAGCTTTGCAAGATCAAGCCTCTAAGCAGTTGCAATTCAGCGATGATCCAGCTTATTCGACCTGTGAAACATATTCTAGAAACATGAGCCTGCAGATGTCTCTCGTACACACCGCCTTACCGGCCATCATAAAACACTGCTTATGCTTTCTTTTCATCTATACCAGATGGTGGCTGTGACATCGGGGGCCTGTCTTTTTTCCATGCCATCCACACAGAATTTGACAGAGTGAAGAAGAAAGGTACTTCTACCTTGGATAGACCTGCCAAACTCACCCTGAAGACCCCACACCCAGCTCCCGCTAATTGCACCAACATTGTCTTGCAGTATGAACCATTCCAGCTCTCTGTTTTCTTTCAAAGTATATTTGTTTTATATCTGACATGTTTATATATGTTAACTGTTTGCTATAGATATCTGTCAGCTTCAACTGGCGAAGCCAAAAAAAAAATAAAATAAAAAGAGGTGTTGGCTCTATGCCAGAGGTATGTTTCTTAAAAGCACTTTGCTTTTTGTCACATGGTCGTGCATAGAAAGTGAAGCGAGGAGAGAGAGGGTGGAATGGCAAGCGATATTATGCTTTAAATACCGTGAAAGAATTTTGTACGAAAATATACTCTACTTTTCAGATATTAGCCTAAGAGCTGTAAAAAAGTTATTTTACAGTCCTAGAAATGATACAAAAGCATCGGTATACTGTTTGTCATAAAAACTGCTCTAAAGAAGGAGTCATGTATTATGCTTTTCGAAATATGACATTTATGAGCTGCCTTTGATTGTTACCAGAATGTTTATTAACAAAATAGAAAATGTGTGTCTGTGTGTACATGCGCGTGTGTGGTGCGTGTGTGTTTGTGGGTATGCACAATAAGGGGATGTGCCACTGAGAACAAGACATCTTCTGAAAAATGTACTTTACTTAACTCGGAGGTTTTAGTCTTTCTTACTTTCAAAGAACAAAGACTACAACCCCTCCTGCCAGCCAGAGAAAACACAGAAGTGTCCATTTCTTCATATCTGGGGAGAAATCAGCACAATTTCCCGATTTTTTTTTTTCTTCCTTGCTTTCCTTCCAAATAGGAATACCGGCTGTTGCTGTGTTATGTCCTCTTCCCTTTGAGATACAACTACAGGACTTGAGGATGAAGATGGAGAGATATGAATCTGTCCCCACGCCAAAGATGTTGGCTCAAGTTTCTCTTATAACTGTGTTTAAAAAGGGTTTAAATTGGAATTACATGATGCTTATGCCTTCTGCTAGTCCTTATCCAGTGTCTAATTGCTTACAGTGATGGGATTCATTGCCTCCCAGGCATTTTTTACTTTATGAGGTGAACAGGCTTGTTGGGATGGCACACTTTTTTTCTACTGGACCATTTCACCACCCTCCCTGCCCAAAACCTGGGTGGGGAATCAAATGGTGACTCATTCTATGCACTCTTGTTTTTCAAAACGCTTAAAGCTTTTCCAAAGAAGCAGCTTTGTCTCCATGAGAGCTAGGATGCCCTACATCACTTTCTGGAGCAGGTTGGTTTTCAGTTCTTTATATTTCCAACAAGGTTCAACAAGGGCAAGTGTGGAG
>WEIS01085357.1:0-16446 GCA_013389965.1 Todus mexicanus
AACCTCCCCTGAAATGGTGGAGTTGGAGAAAATACAGTAAAAAAAAATAATGAAAGAAGGGGTTGGCATTGAGCTAAAAGCCTCATACCCTGCGTCTGGACCTGGCCGCAGCTTCAACGCTCTCACCCGCACGTAGAGGAAGGGGGAATTTTTCCCCTCCAAGGCTCAGGGAGCTGAGGATGCATCAAAAAAACCTCTTCCCAAAGGCTAAAAAGGCTGAAATTCAGCAGGGAAAGCCCATCGCAGGGGTTACGCGAGGCACTGCTGCCCGGGCAAGTGGTTTTGAGCATGGACTACATATCCAAGGTGTGGAAACCCACCGGGGAAGCCCAGACGGAGAACACGGAGCCACTGGCAGGAAGGTGGCACAGAGGAGGAAGATGCTCTTGATTAAAAATAATAACAAATAAATAAAAACAATGAGGAAAGGCTCATTTGGAAAGAAAAAAAAACCCGAACAACGCTCAACGAGAGGGAACCGCCGGGGTTTGATCGAAAGCCCGAAAGTGTGACACACACATAGGAAAAAAAGAGGGGGAAGAATCATGATTCGTGGAAAGAAAACTGCAAAAAAAAAAAAGCAAATTAAATCCCATCCGGCAGAGAACTCGGAAGTCAAATCGAAGGAAACAGCATTTCCTCTCTCATCTGCCGCCGCGCAAAGGGCAGCGGCCGCTCGGACCCGAAACCGGCAGCAGCAGCAGCCACGTCCCTCCCCTGCCTCCGTCGCTCCTCACGGCACGAGGCTTTCACTCCCTCGTCGCCTCCTTTGGGTTTGGGGTTGGTTTTTACAGAGAGGGGGTAGGAAATGAGCACCCAGGGCACCCCCCAGCCTCTTTTCGGGGGAGGTTCTGCTTGATTTGAGCCCAACCGGGGCCAGCGAATTTGCCCAAAGGTCCCTTTTCCATCGGCCGCAAGCGCTCAGCCGAAGCCGGCGCCGCGGCACGAAGAGGCGGCCGGCGCGGTGCCGGCGGCGACGCCGGTTTTGCCCTCGCCGGGGGGACTCCCAGATATTGAAAGGGGGGGGAACGGGGATGGCTGGGGATGGGAGCTGCTTGCAGTGCATCGGCGGGTGCCGGGGTTTAGTGTTTTGGTGGCAGAACCGGAGGAAATGCTGCTGTGGCGCGGCGAAGGGGGGAGGAGGCAGGCAGCCCGGGCGCGGGGACGGAACGGGCCACTTACGGGAGAGAAGGATTTATCGAGACTTTCCGAACTCGAGGAGAGCTCCTGGGAAACGGGAGGAAAAGGGGGTTTGGTGGCGGTTTTAGGAGGAGGGGGGGTGAGGTGGTGTTTGTTTCAAAGGAGAGAGAGGAAGGAGGGAGAAGGGGAGAAAAAGCAAGAGTTTAGCTCCAGGTTCACAACCATCACTTTTCACTTCATTATTCTTTTTTTCTCCCCACCCCATCAGAATTTTGCTGCCTTTTCCTTCTGGGTAGGAAGCGGCACCGAAACCGGCACGTGACGCTTCCAGAGCAACGCGACAACCGCTTCACAGACCACGCCAAGAGCAGAGCTCCCAACTCATCAGCTAAATACCCTTAAAACCCCCTTCGACCTTCCCTGTTTACACCCTTGAAAATATTCTCCTACCCCCGAAGCGTAACTAAGATTTCAGCTCTGACTTGCACGGCTCAAATCAGCTGCTAAGATGGGAGCTCAGGACAAGATCTGCCCCAAGCCTGGTCACTCTCCATCAAGAAAACAACTTGAGTTTTCTCCCCTGGCCTCTAATTCAGTCTCTAACTTCAGCGCAGAAAACGAACCCCAGGGAAACGGTCCTAAAAATTCAAAAAGCCCCTGAGAATTCAACTATTTTCAAGTCGACGAGGCCGTTTTCATCAGGGGAGGGGTGATTTTACGAAGGAAACCTCTTGTTCCACGAGCACAAAGCTACCAAAAGCAATTTCCACCTCTAGCCCGACCATCCCACCGTTTCAGCAGCCTCATAAATCCCTTCTTTTCATGTCCCAAAGAACGAAAACTGGAGCCTTGTGCCCTCGGGACTGGTGTGTAACTGGGTTTTAAAAGCCTCTTCCGAAAAGAAACGAACAGGTTTGGGTTTAGGATGCTAATTCCAGGGCCCCGCCGATCCCAGCGGGTTTAGTCTCACCCTAATAAATCACAATTAATCAATTAATCGCTACTGCAACGGCGCCGAGACCCCGCCGGGCTCCCTGAGAGGAAATATCCAGAGTCAGGGATCCAGAGAGGCTGCTCCGGGCTCCCACCGGTGCCGTCCTTCCCAGCTTCACTCCTGGATCTTAAATCGAGATGTTTTGGGGTGAATTTCTCCTATTTTGTGGTCAACATCAAACTTCTAACCTCTCCCTGCCGTGAAACCAAAGCCCGTGGGTGATTTTAAGAGGTGTCAGGGTGTTAATGAAGGGTCTGCCTCGAAACGAGGGGGTAATTATCCAGCTTACGCGAAAAATTCCTGCGACGCTGGAGCGGAAAGAGCCGCGCTCGGAGCAGCACCTGCGAGAGGCTCCCCGCAGAGATGGGAACCACCACCAAGTGAGGAAACCGGGGGTCCCGCTGCCGTAGCCGAACTCTCCGGGCAAATCCCCAGCTCGACTTGTTGAAGCTTTGCTCTCCCCAAGAATAACCCCGCAGCCTTGGCAGGTTCTGAGCTTAACCAGGTGCTTTCCAGCTTGGCGAGCCCCAAACCCACCGACGGCGCCCATATGGATGCGACCTCAGATCCCGGAGGTCACTGCATCAGGATTTCACTGATTTCTGCTCAGCAGCCGGACAAAACCTTCTCACGGCACGAGGCCCGGAGCCAGAGACCAAGACTAACCAACTCAGCTAAGTGTATCTTATTTTTTCGCATAGCATCCAACCCTCTGGCATCATCTCAGCAGCTCCGGACGTGTTTGGAGCCGGCTCCTCCCCACCTGCCTGTGCTTCCACCAACGTCATTTCACGGGGAGCTTCGTTCCCTGTCTCCAAGGGATGATGAGCTGCAGGGGCAGGAAAAGCCAGGACATGAAAAGCTGGGGCAGAGCTCATCCTAAACCCACCTGCTTCAACCCAACTGACCCACTACAGCTCCCCAAGAGCTCCATCATTCCCTATCCCCCACGTTCACTGCAGCACAACTCTGCTCTAGGACACAGCGGGACAGTTGCACCCCAAAAAAGACATTTGGGGGGGGCTCTAATCAATATCTGATCCTTTTCCCAGTGAGTCAGGTCATTTTACAGCAGCAAACGGCAATAAAACAGCGCAGGAGGGAACATGGCTCATTGTACAAGCAGATCTAGCCAAGTTTGGCTCCTCCAGATGCATCTTACATCCCCCAAACCTTTGTTGCTCTCCAAAGCTTCGCCTTGACACCTCGTACGGCCCCTCACTGGGGCCCTGGGGGGGCTGTGTTGGTGCAGGACACGCTGCCCAGCATCAGTGACAGCCACAAACCTCCGCAGAACACCCGATCTGGCAAAACATCAAGAACCTCGGCACGTTCCTGCCTTCTCCTCTCAGTGACATTCGTTTCATGCTTCAAAACATCGCTGCTGGAGGAGACGAGGATCCCCCGACCCTCATTTCCCTGGGGAAACGGGGCTCAAGGAGGGAGGAAAAATGAGCCGCATTCAGAGGGTGCCGGTGGCACGACTCCTCTCCCTGGTGGACTCGACATATGGACGGAGCCGTTGGCCAAGCGCGGGCGAGTTTCCAGATCAGTCACTCAGGAAACCAGAAGCCTCGAACATTTCCTACCCCGGTCCTGGCCAAAATGTTGGTGCAAAGTGGCCTTTAGGGTCAGTGGCTGGCTCCTTCTCCTTTCCCCATCGCTCGGGATAAGGCTCATCCACAGCCACCATCTCTGCAGGGTTTAATTTGGGGGTTCAAGGCGACAATTCTTGGTCTTTCTTAAGATGCAGGAGCATTGGGCACCAGTTTCTACCCGGTAAATGCACACCCAATAAAAATAACTTCATCACTCTTCGTAAAGAGCTTGACACGGAGCTTGGCTTGGCCCCAACGGCGCTTTCACATCCACAAAACCTTTGCAGAAGGATCTTCCTACCTCCCGTCAAGCTAAACCAGCTACTTTGGATGGCAGCGGTTTAGATCTTAAATAATAATTTAAAATGAAGGCAGCTCTTGAGAGGCAAATGCCTCGTGTGTGCTGCTTGGATTGTGGGGAAACCAAGAAGTTTGGGCTCAAAGACTTCAAAGCAGGATGGTCAGAGGAGTGTGAGGGGTGGTTGCCACCATGGCAGAGTGGAAACCTGGTGGGTAGAGGGATGTCCAACCAAATCCAAAGGAGTGTCTGACTAAATCCAAAGGGATGCCCGACCAAATCCCAAAGGGACGCCTCATCAAATTCAAAGGGACATTTGACCAAATCCAAAAGGACGCCCAAACAAATATAAAAGGACATCCAACTAAATCCAAAGAGATGCTCAACCAAATCCAAAGGGATGCTCAACCAAATCCCAAAGGGGTGTCTGACTAAATCCAAAGGGATGCCCGACCAAATCCAAAGGGATGCCCAAACAAATCCAAAGGGACACCTGACCAAATACAAAAGGACGCCCAACCAAATCCAAAAGAGCCACCTGACCAAACCCGTAACGATGATGCAGAAAAGATGCAAAAACTTCCCAACTCGCAGCCATTTGCCACGATGCCATCTAAAGAGATTCTCCAGCGGCCATGCTGCTGTTATTGTGGCGGGGAAATGAGCTCCGCCAGAAAAAGCACCTTTGCCAGCACCGCTGAAGAGGCGATTCCAGAGGTAAAACTCTGACTGGCACAGGCAGGGCAGGGCTGGGGGTTAAAAAGCGACAGCGCAGGGGAGACGTGTTGGGCAACCTGGACTAAAAAGCAGCTTTCACATCCCTAAGTCGCCTGCTCTGAGGAGCGAATCCATAACCAGACTCGCCCAGAAGCCTTTGGTGCCGGTTCTCAAGGGAACGTTGTTGTTAAAGCCGCCGTGCAAAGCAAACAAAGCCCCGGCCGTGGGCAGTGCTCGCGTCGCGCGAAACCTTCACCCGGCCGCCTCCGCCGCCCGCCCACGCGCCCGGGCCCCGAGTTCACGGCGAGACGCCGGCATTTCAGCAGCTGCCTCTTCCAACGTTCCCTTCCCGGCAGCCAGCCTGGATTCTTCACTGATTATTCAATTAGCAGGTTTTGTAATTAACTTTTTTTTTTTTTTTTTAAACTCGACTAGTGGAACCAGTTCGTCCAAACGTCGCCGTTCGCACGGAGACGCAGGTCTGGCCGGCTCTTCCTCACCGAGCAGCACCGGGTTCAGGTTTGCAGCTCAAACAAGTCGTGGCCGTTTCAAAGTAGCTGACTTCAAGCCATCTGGGCAAAAAAAGTAATATAAAAAGCCGCCTTCCCCTCCCTGCTCTGCAGATTTTGAACCTTGATCTTTGTTCCTGAAGGGATCCAAGAGATGAACCACTCCTTTCCGGTGCTCAGCGTGATTTATTCTTCCCCCCTCCGCGGCTTCGGGCGTTGAAGCGCTGGTAGGAGGCACAGGGGGGCACTGGGAGCACCCTCCCTGGTTCATCCAGGTTCAAAGTCTTGGGTATAAAGTTCTCTGCAGCTGCCCTAATATTACAATTTCTTCACCTCCAGGATTCACCAGCACGGCCCCGGTTTGCTCAGCACCACCGGCGCTGCGCCTTGCCACGCTGGCAGGGTCGCCGGGGTCAAACCGGCAGCAGATAAAGGGTTGAGTAGCAGGGACTGGTGCAAAGCCCAGTTTGCCAAGATGGGAAAACTGGGGAGCGAACCAGCTCCTGACCAGCCTCGGCTTTAACTCAGAATCGTGAGGGGTTCATCTGCAAAAGGAGCTTCCCAAAAGCAAGAGCTCGGTCAGAAACACCAAGAGGTGCAGCAGAGCAGCAGCAAATCTCGGGCACCTTCATCCCCCCAGATGCCAAGTCAGCCAAGCCCAGCTCGGCTCAGGGGGTGCAGAGCCCTGGGCGGGGGGTCCTCATCCATCCCTAAAGAGGTGGAGAAGACGGAAGCGGGATCTGGCGAGTGGTCAAGGTGCTGCTGAGCTCCTGCCGAGGAGGAATCCAGGAGGAACCAGTGAGGAATCCCTGAGGAAGCCGGGAGGAACCCAGGCAGAGGCGTTTGCACGCTGAAAGCAGCACAACCTGTTTGTGCAGCAAATCCCCGGCACGGGGCCCGGCGAGGCCTCGCTGCACCTTTATGGCATCTCCTGTTGGCTTCATGGAGGAGGAGGAGGCGTCATCAAAAACCAACCGCCCCAAAGCCAGCGAGGCTCAAGTTCTGCAGAGCTGGATAAAATGAAGGTGATCAGACAGTTGGCCAACTTTGTCTGCTCCAAGTTCAGCTCCTCCTCACCCCACCAGGTATTTCTAGGTCAGCTGAAGATGTTTGTGGCAGCTTGGCCTGGACATAGATGGTTTTACTGGTTTAAAGCAGCTCTGCCTTGGGTGAGGTTTAGTTTCCAGGTTGCTTCCCGCAGCTCTGGCAGGGAACCCGACACAAAGTCCCACTCAGTGAGGTTTCACTGGCCACCCAGCCCAACTCCACCACGTTTCCGCCCAGCGTGACCAACTCTACAGCGGTAGGCACCGGCAGGACCAGAGGAAGGCCCCATCTTAGAGGTTTAAGGTTTAAACAGGCAAGAACGAAGCAAAGCATCCCCGCCGCAGAGCTGGGATGGGAATGACAGAACGGTGGGGGTTGGAAGGGACCTCTGAAGATCATCTAGTCCAATCTCCCTGCCAAAGCAGGGCCACCTAGAGTAGATCCCCCAGGAACACATCCAGGTGGGTTTTGAACACCTCCAGAGACAGAGACTCCACCACCTCCCTGGGAAGCCTGTTCCAGTGCCCCCCATGGCTGCAGCACGGGGATCCCAGCCACTACCTCTCCATCTTCGGCTGAAAACACCCAACGGTGACACCTCCGACCACCTCCTACCACGAAACGCTTCTCAACGCTCTCCTGGTTTCCAGCATCAGGTTACAGCAAGTTCCTCCCCTCCAGGTCTCGAGTTGCTCAGGTGGAAAATTCAAGCTCGAGCAGCCCCCGGTACATTTAATCCACCTTTTGTCTCGAAGTGGATCAGAGACCAGGACACACGTGGACGCCGGCAAGATCCAACCACCATCCTGGAAGCCAAGGCTGGAGAAAGGCCGAGCTCAGCCCCTCGAACGGGAGGGATGCGAGACGACACGAGCTTCGAGCTCGTGGCTTTTCCGGCCTTTGTGTTAATTAAAAAGTAACGAAGGCAAAATCAATTTATACCGTTAGAGCCGCATCACGGAATTGTTCCAGCCACGTAACGTGGTGAGGAGTTTAAACCCTTGAAATCAAGCCTGCTCCTGCTTGATATTACGGTGGTTATGCAAAAATGGGGTATAAAGAGACCTCGCCGGGAAGAATCTTCTCCAGAAATAAAGTGTCACGGCTGCAGGTGACCGTGGGGGAAGGATGGATTCGTCCCAGGAGCCGCTACAGGCTTTGCGGAGCCGTCCCCACCTCACTGGAAAACCAACACGAGACCTTTTGGTCCTTAAGTAGCGTTAATATCTGGCTTTGGGCCTGACTCAGAAGGTATCAGGGGACCTCACAGAGGATGGAGGCACCTTTAGGAGCCTAGAAAGAGGGAGGAGATGGAATGTACCATCAAGGAAGATATCCAGAGGAGAAACAAACCCCAGGGAGATGTCCAGAGGAGAAATCAGACCCCAGAGGTCTAGAATAGGCGACCTACGGGAAATAGAGATGAGGCCTAAGTTCTTCAGACTGATGGGAGATGGGAAAATAACCTCAAAATTGTCCAGCGGAGAGAAGACCGATGGGAAAATAACCCAGCTGGACACAGAGGGATGCTGCAGAGGAGGGAATGTGGTGCCACCACCTTCTGGGTAGAGCTAAAGAGCAGCTCCAGGCTCCAGTAATGACGGGGAGATGAAGCCTGGATGTGGGGAACCCTCAGTGGGAGGAAGGCTGGGTGGAAGCCCCGCAGCCGGCACGGGCAGAGCTTCCAGGACGCTTCCCCGAGTCTCCCAGGGATGGGTGGGACAGAGCTGCCTTCCCCACACCTCTTGTCTCCAGCCCTGTCCTCTCTGGCTTCTATCTCAGATCGACGCCCGTGTAAAATCTCTCGTTCGAGCACATCTGGGGAACGAGCTCGGGGCTGATCCCCGCACAGCCCAACTCAGACACCCGCCGCTTTCCTGCATCGAGCGACTTCGACGTTCGAGGAGATTAAAGCAGCGAATTCCAGAATTGGCTGGAATTTACACCAGCCCTACCCGAACCTGGCCACCTCCAGGGGAGCTGCTTTTTTTGCTGGGGATCGTTGGCTGCAAACAGGCCGCACGAACGAAATAACTCAGCTCCAGGAAGCCGAAGGGGGGAATATTCGGAGGCCAAGGAAGTTCTTCCGGCGCCGTGAGGATCCCTGTTACTCTACACCAGCCTCTGGATCAAACCAGGCTTCAAAGCTTGCCAAGAGAAACTCGTCGCAGCGCTGCTTTCATCCATCATTTATGCGAAAGCTTCAGTTTCCATTCTTCGAGCAGCTGCCACCAGCGTGAGCAGAGAGACCTCGGCACGGGCCGCTCTCCACCAGCCGGTTGTTTTCCACCGGCGGCCAGAGCCATGAAAGATTCATTTACCTGTCGGCAAAAGCCACGACCCCGGCTCGTAGCCGAGTTTTAGCCTGAGAGCTGCGGGGAGCAGGACGAGGTGGGTTTAATTTGAAACCAACCCAGACGGCTGCGGTTTCACAGCCTAAAAGCTCCAAACCCTCACCCAAAGGAGCTTTCCCCGAGTCCGAGGCCACGCGGCCCCTTCCAACCATTTCCAGCCCAGCGCGGAGCCGAGGGAAAGGGGGAAAAGCCAAGAAATCCTCCCCTGTTACGAAAACAGTCACGAGATCTCCAGTGTCTAGACAGAGCTGCGGGGAAGTCGGCTTTCCAGGCCTCATCCAGCTGAGGCACCGGGATGACCCAGAAAGGCGCCGCGTGGAGCCCGGGTGAGCGGCTGCCGAAGCCCCCGCAGGACAGCGCCTTCGGTACCGGGCTTTTCCAAGCCATTTCCAAGCTGGAGAGGTGAACAACCTCCCCAGGGGAGCAGTTGCTCCGGCCTCAGCTTTGTTTGCCTCCCGTTTCTTCAGCAGCGCTCATAAAACTTGCATTTAGCACCCACTTTGCCTCCCCCCGATCACCTCGCCCCTCAGCCCTGCCCTTCTCTCACCACCTCGGGCTGCTGCTGGCGCCAAAACCCTTCCAAAAAAAGCAGCGTAAGAAAAAAAATCCTCCGGTTCCAGCTCTTTTTCCTCCAGCTTTGCGGCCGCAGCACCGAGGAGGCCGCTCAGCCTTTTGCACAGGCACGAGGGGAATAATCCGTGGTTTCTTCGGGAGAAATCCCGCTGAAACCAAAACGCTCCGGCGAGCGGAGTCTCGCGGCAGCTCCGCACCAAAACCAAAGCGACTCTGTGCCCATGACACATCGACGCTTAAAACTAAAACGCCGCAAAGCCCACAGGAGCCGCTGGGGTTTGGAAGACACGCGCCCGAGTTCACCTATTCAATCGCCGTTTGTTTTGGCATCAAACGGCATCAGCGCCCAACCCCCGGGGACTGGATGTGGCCCCTCCGCGCTGCCCAGCCCTTCGAGCAGGGAAAATCTGGCTTTCCACTGCCTTGGAGCTGCAAAAAAGACGACAGAAATCCAGCAGAGAGCTCGGCACAAACCCCGCGGCAGCAGCGCTCAGCTCTACGGTCAGATGGGTGCGTGTACCAGACTCTCAGGCCGGCCAAGGCAGCGGGATGGCAGAGCCGGTTGGATTTCTCGGCTCTCAGCTCCCCGGGGCCTTTTCTGCCCGTGAATAAACCTCAGCGTTGCTAAATCCAAACAAGTCGGGACAAGGAGGAAATCAGATTTCCAGCGGCTGCCGATTGCAAAACAGAGACGTCGGCAGAGCTGCTCAAACCGTGCGGGAGGCGCAGCGGCGTCGCCTGCGACTCGGTCCTCCCGAGTCAGCCTCCTGCCCTACTTTGAAGCCATCTAATGCCCTCCCTTCTCCTCATATCACGAGAACTGCCCCTCTGGAGCCCTCCCGAGTGTGACCCACTGCTGAGTGTGACACAGAGAACCAAGATTTGAATCATTTCCAGCAACTAGGACACAAAAAAGCACCCCTCTGGGGTAAAGGAGGAGCCGTGAGATGAGAACCAACCGCCCGAGCGGGCCCTGGGGAGCCTCGGAGGGTCCCACCATTACCTCTTCCTCGCTCTCGACTTTGGGATTGCTGGCTGTGCGCTTCAGATTGCTGCTCAGGCTGATGGTGACGGTGGCGTCCGACTTGGACCTCTGGTGAGTCCTTTTGGAAGGCGAAAGGCCCATATCAGGCGCCGGGCTCAGCGACGGCAGCTCCCTCTTCTTATAAGCCGGTTTCAACTCGTCCGAGAGGATGAGTTTGCGCAGCTTGGTCCCGCGGGAGTGTCGCTGAGTGGAGATGTGCATGTCCGAGGAGTAGGCGCCCAGCAGCAGGGCGCACTGCAAGGAGAAGTTGATGCTCTGCCGGCAGCGGTGGACGATGTAGGGCTTGATGGCGTCTCCCACATCCTCGTCCATGTGAATGTACATGTTGAGCAGCTGCGGCAGGTAGAAGTCCACGTCCTCGTTCCTAAAGCAGAACAACCTATTCCCGATGTAAGCCTGCACGCCAGGTTCCTTGGAATTGTACAAGTATGAAATGGCCATGGAGATATCGAAGAGTTTGGACTCAAAGAGCCGGAGGAGCCAGGATTGCTTAGCGGAGTTATTCTTCTGCCGTTTCCGGGCAGTTTTCACCGTGTTGGCCACAGTCTCGTCCTCCTCCTGGATCTTAGAGGCCGTGCCAGGCGGATCGTCCAAGCACTTGATTTCACAGCCCTCCCCGATGTCTCCGTTGGCCAAATCCAGCGCGGTCCGGTGGGCGCGCTCCACCTCGCCGCCATCGCCTGCTTTGGTTAAGCTGTCGGAAGAGACGCCGTGCATCAACTTGACCTTCTCCAGGACTTCTTCGCAGGCTTTCTTCGCCACCTCGGGGTCGATGACCGCCAGCTCCCCGACACCTTCCGTGATGACGCTGAGGGATGTGCCGCCATTCCCTTGGGATGTTGAGCCGGGCGCCTGCTCCAAGCCGGTCCCTCGGGCTGGGTCCACGACAGAGTCTCCCATAGCAGTGGTGGGTCTGCACACCTCAAAGCTGGAGAGAAAAGGAGACCAAAATNCTTGGTGATCCTATGAAACCCCCTTTGTCTAGGGAGGGAAGATGCCTCAAGCCAACACACGCCACACCAGCTGGCCCAGCATAAGGCTGAGCTGCTCCTGTTGGGTCGTCAAGGTCTCCTCGGTGCCCCTTCCACTCACCCTCCCGAGCTGTAAAGATCTACCAGCCATCACGCAACGTTTCCCTGTTACCATGACGATCGAAAAACGGAGCAAGGCAAAAAGAGAAAGAGAGGGGAGGCAAAAATAAAAGATAAATAAAGAAGAAGATAAAGTTTGTGCTCCATCCTCAGCCTCAACCTCCTCTCAGGACGGAGGCGCCTGCAGTGAAATCCCCACCGCTGCCGGAGCAGGAACCAAGCTTGTCAAAGTCCAGATGCCACTGCCCAGATTCCACACCCTCGACGACGACTGGCGCTTAATTACCTCTTAAAAACACGATAAACAAGGGATGGGGAAGCACTTCCCCACTCCCCATCTCAATAAAAAGAGCAGCGGCGGATCCCTACGGAGAAGCCGCAAGAAGAAAGGCGGCCGGCACCAAGGGAAACGCTCCTCTCGGGACCAACCAAGGCTCTATTCACGCCGCCCGTGGCTCCCACGGCTCCGGCCGCTTCCCTTCCTCGCTCCTCAGCTCGTGACCAGCAGCAGGGCACAAGGCCTCTTACGCACGGTGAGCGGCGCGAGCGGATTGCCAGCTCCCTCCTGCTTTTCACGTCCAGCACGGTGGAAAAAATGACTGTCTTTGGAAAGAAAAAAAAAAAAAAGAAAAAAAAAGAAGCTCGCTGCAGCATTTGCTGCCTGTTTGCGACCCCCACCCCCTCCCGGCCCCTGCTTTGCCTGACGGGTTCCTGCAACGATCCTTCCCTCGTTCAGTTAATGAGCTGGTTGGAGCTGTTTATTTTGCCGAGCGATTCCAGCTTGGCAAAGGAAGGGGCGAGGAAACCCACAGCGCTTCTCTCGGAACATCCCAAACGAGGTCGGCGCGGCCAGAGGCGAGCGGCGCTTCCCCGCGAGCCGGTTTCCTCCTCTTGTTTTCGAAGCGCTTAAGCTCGAACGAGGAGGTGCAAAGGAAAAAAAAAAAAGCCTGACCAAAGTTCAGCGGTTTGAAGGGAGCCGAGCAGCATCTCGCGCCCCGGCCGCGCGTCAGCGACGCACAACGTTCCCCTCTGTCCTCGCCGTTCCCAGCGGCGCAAATCCCGCGTGCCTCGAATATTTGTGGTCATTAGATCCTAAAGGCCCCGCCAGCTGAAGGAAGGAGATTTTTTTTTCCTTCCCGGCTTTGCCCCAGACGATCTAAGTTTTCAATTAACACCCCGCCAGTAGAAGATCCTTCGGTGAGATCCGGGCAAGGAGGGATTTGAGAGGCGCGGAGCGGAGCCGGGGATGAGCAAGGGTCACCCAGAGCTTGGCTCGCGCCAAGGCTTCTGGGGTCCTCCTTCAAAATGTTCACACCAAGCCAACCAGGGTGACAAACCGATGACAAATTTCAACGTGTAGCAGAGAGTCCCCAGCGCGGCTCCGCAGCCACGCGCCAGGGGCAGAATTACCGGCGATCCTGGGCGGCTCAGCTGCCCTCAGAGGAATTTCCAAGCCCCAGCTCAGAAAATGCTTCCGACAGCCTCCCGCCTGGGCTGCGGAGGCAGAAAAAGCGCAGAGGATCCTGTTAAACCTCCTCCCGCGCAGACGTGGGGCAATTCCGGACATTAAACCTCCCGCACATCTGCAGGAGAGGCCGGATCTGACCCAACCTCCTCAACTCCAGGTATCCCGGTGACCCCTCAGCATCCCCACAGAGCAGTTCCCACCACCAGCCCCAAACTCCCCGATCCTTTCGCCACCTCTCCCGGCCAGGCCGGGCCCGAAGGAGCCCCGTGCGCCGGTTCTGCCCCGGAGAGGAGATGATCTGGCAAGTGCTGAGTGGGTTAAAGGTGGATTAAGGAGCTGCGCAAGATAAATCCAGCCCTGGCCCTGCGGCGTCACCCCCAGGGCTCGGAAATCCTTGCGCTGCTTCAGTCAGCGCGTTGCTTTTTTAATTAGTAGTATTATTTTTCTCTCAACCCCCTCCGACCCTTCCAGAGCCGCCGCCTTCGGTGCCATCCCGGCGCCCGCCAAGGACACGTCTCCGCTCCTAACGCTCCCTCCAATTCCAACTCTGGGCAATTCACTCCCCGCCTCCCGCGCCTCTCGTTAAACCGTTTTACCTCAAGTTTCTCCGCGGAACCCCCTTTATTCCGAATCGCTGCTTCCCCCGGGGATAAACCCCCCCAGCGGCCGCAGGCGCTGAAGCAATCCCGGCTGGCCAACAGGCTGAGCCCAATTCACGCGGTTCATCCTCCACCCACGGCCGTAACGGGCCCAAGTTTCTCGCTGGTGGAGCGGCCCCGAAGTCGCCGATTAAATCCAGAATAAAGGGAAGCCCCAACGAGCACCGAAAGCCCCCGGGGAAGCAGCTGCGTGTGTGGGTGCAGCGATTCCAGCGCCCCGTTCCCTCAGGAAGGGAGCGAAGCGGAGCCAGAGCTCGGGGAACAGAGCTCTGGGGCTTTACAGGGGGGAAAAAAAAAGCAAACTCCGGCTCCCGCCTGACTTGAATAAGAAATATTAACCCTGGCAAAGAATCAGGAGGAGAGGATGAAGCCTCCTCACCAAGACATCTGGTCTCTATTACGCCGCCTGACTTTTTGTTTTGCTCAGCGGCGACGGCCTTCGACATCTTGCTCCGGGCCTTCGAGAAGGCCACGGGAGGCAGGACGGGGGCGGAAAACATCGAGGCAGCACCGGAGGATGGACCATCAGCATCCCTCAAGACACCGAGGGGAGAGCCCCTGCTCCTCGGAGAGCCCCAACTCCTCCAGGAGCCCCTCTGGATCCGCTGGCAACGGAACAGCTCGAGGCCGCTCATCGGGTGGAGGTTTCAACGCTGGGGAAACTGAGGCACAAAGGGATTGCGGCTGACTCAGCTCATGGGGAAGACAGCGACGCGCTGCGAGGATAAATAATTCCTCCTGGGAGACACTGAGCCCTTTTTCCAGCCTGAAATCCCCTCCCAGGAGGGATCAGGACCAACACGGATGAACTCCCACCCATTTTCCATGCTTGGCTGAAGCAGATTCAAGCTCTGCACAGCACGAGGGGCTCGCTCTGCTTCAAAAAAACCAGAACTACCGAGTTTCTGACAACCCCTGAGGACAAACCCTGCTTGGAAACCAACTACAGAAGCTCCCAGCACTTCTCGGCCTCTTGGGAGATGCTGCTTAATCCCCCCTTGGAACGACCATCCATAACAACATGTCAATAATTCACACCCGTGGCATCTTTCCTAGGAAATCTTCGTGCCTCCCCCGCTACGGAGCGATGGGAAGAGGGAAGAAAAGCCGCCGGCAGCCCCAGAACCAGCACTCCCCTGCTCCATCCTCCTCCGCACAGGGCACGGCCCCACGGGACGGGCTTAAATCCAATGATTCGCTTCGAAATTAACTATTAAAAAACCCCTCGGGAGAGCGCTAAAAACCCCCACCTCTCTCACCTCTGAGACGCCCCAGCCCCTCCCCAAAAACTCCTTTGGCTGCAAAAGGCGAGGAAGCCCCTTCGCAAACCCACCCAGCTCAGCCGCGCCGACACCTCCAACCTCTTCCCTCCTCCCCTATTCATTAAGATTAATTAATTAGGAGCCCCGAGCGAGCGAGGACAAATCCTGCCAGGCCAGCAACCTGTTCCTGAGTGCACCGAGCGCCGCTGGCGCCGCCACCACGGGAGGTTTTCCTCCTCCCGGTGCTCCCACGGGACTTTGGCACCCGAACGTTCCCACTCTTGTGTCCAGAGGTAAATTCATGATTTCAAAGCGGGACCCACAGACATTTCTGGGTGTGACGTGAAATCAGCTGCCCTGATGCCCCAGGAGATGGAAGGAGGAAAGGAAGGAGCCCACAACCCCGGTTTGGACTCTTCTGTCGCCGATCCAAGCCCAGAGACCTGAACCACGCGACGACAAATCGACTCGAGGAGCTCAGGACGGCGCCGCAGACCGAAATCCCGCTCAGAATTCCAAGCCAGAAGCCGGAGACGATAATCTGCGCCCAGCAGAGGCTGGAGGTTTGAGCCTCAGGCTTGGGGCTGGCTCTGCAAGAGGAGCTCCTCGGAATTTCGAGATTTCCTCCACCATGGCTCACACAGAGAGGGACAAAGTCCCCTGAGGGAAGCTCCAAACCTCCGAGGTGTTGGGAAGTCTCTGCTCCTCCAAAGAGCTGGAAATCAGTGTTTCCACCCAGCTACTTCCCCCAATCCTAGAATAATTAAGGCTGGAAAAGCCCTCGGAGCTCATCGAGTCCAGCCTGTGACCTACCCACCACCGCCTCAGCTGCTTCTCAAAGTTTCCTCACGGCTCCAAGAGAAGCGGGGGGACAGCAGAGGGAGGAAGGGATGAAATATTCTCACTCACGCCTCAAGTTCCTACCGACTTCAAGCAGAAGTTTCAGGAGGGGAGGGGAAAAAAATAAGCGTCGAGGGGGTTACCGCCCCACGGCAAACGCGTGTCCTGAGGAGCTGCAGCTCAGCAGCCCACCACCCCAGTGCCTTACGCAACATCTCTGGGCTTTAAGGAGATATTTTAGGCAATTACAAAGCACGAGGGGCACCAGATGGCTCCGGGAAGGGAGGGTCGGGGGTGTTGGCAAAGCCTAGTGAGGAACCACAGGCAGAAAATCAGCCCCCAAGGGCTCGCAAATGGCCCTGGGGATGTTTAGCTGGGGTGGTTACAGCCCAAATCCGGCTGCACCCCCGAGAGGGGAGGCCAGAGAGGTCGGTGGCCCCACCAGGGGAGGCAGAAGGGTGGGGGGAAGGGGGTTAAAGAAGGGAAAGGGGTTCCCGAGGCTGAGCTGCGGTACCTGGGGCGATCCCACCGGGCTCGGCCGGGGCTCGGCTCCGGGACACCGAGGGACGGGGCGGCAGCGCCGGCGGCTCATCCTGGGCTCCGGGGACCCGGCGGCTGCTGCTGCTGCTGCTGGAGGAGGAGAAAGGAAAAACCCAACCAAAATCAAAGGGAAACGCGGATTTCTCCTGCGCGACGAGGCCGCAGAGAGCCCCGGGGAAGCGGCCGGGGAGGAGGCGGCGGCTCCTCGGGAAGAGGAACGAAGCGGAGCCGGGGCCGGGGCCCGATCTCCGGGAGCAGCCCCAGAGCCGCCCCCGCACCGGAGGGGCCGGAGCCGCCGCCGCGGCCGGGCC
>WEIS01085360.1:0-10785 GCA_013389965.1 Todus mexicanus
TTATCCCCTCATCTCATGAGACTGCGCTGTCACCGTCAGGAAACAACTGATGATGTGCAATATTACATTAGCACTCCACCTTACTGTTTGATAAAGATTTGGTTATTTCATGTTCACTTTCACTCTGTTAGAAGAGCGGTAATTACACAAATATACTAAAGAGTGAAGCAAAGGGGTAAAAGAGCAAGTTAATTGTTGTTTAATTAGTTTGTGCAGCAGGGAAATTATCATCAGGCATTATGAAATGAGCTTGGTATCTCTTTATTATTTAAAATACGAGCTGTATGACACAAACTAAAATATCTATCCACAAAGCGCTCTTTAAAATAAACAGCAGAAGCAGAGAAAATAAACCCTCCAGACAGCTGCTGCTTGACTAACAGATTTAACCATCAACTTGTACAAAACTGGTGATCACCTAACTCCTAACTTCCCATCGTAAACCAGGATTTAAATCTCACCTACTCTAAAAGCCAAGGATTATCTTGAGAGCTAACAGAGTATTTTTCTGTGTGTGTCTCAAAACCCTGGTTTTGCTCAGGTGGTAGAAAAGAAAGCATTAGCAGGATTCCATACACCTTGCTCAACTTTTAAAAGAGAGAATTGACATAAAAATGTGCCCTTTCCCTGCTAGTTTTCTGTCTGGCTCCCCTCAGAGCACTGGCCAACCAGTTGCCAGCCATTCCAGGATGGCACTGCTCTCAAAGCTTTCCAGTTCTAAAAGATGACAGGATTTCACACCCGCAAATATTATTTACACCCCAGTTCAAGACAAAAGCCAAAAATCTTGGAAGGTCTTCATCTTTGAAGTTTTTATTTTATTAGTTAAATTAACTTCTTGAAAAGTTATGGTTAACTTGTATTGCTCTCCCACTATTTCTAAAGGCTAAGTTTTCAAGCTTCCCTAGTACAAGTAGGTCTTTTTTAAAAACAAGTTTACCTTCTTTAACCTCTTCCTCCTCCTCAAAAAATGTCTTTAATAGTCTAAGAAGAGGCACTGCATAGATTTTTTCATATATATATATAGCCAAAATTCAGCAAATTGGCTCAGTTGCCAAGGCTGCTCAGAACAGGAGCCTACACAGAGCAAGTATCTTTATTTAAAGACTGCCTGTAGCATCAGAGAGAATTCAGATTAGACAGGCGAGGGCAGTTTCACAGAAGGAGCCACAGACAATGTCTATTCATACATTCCACTAAAACCACAGCTGTAACTCCAGATGATGGAGGGGGAGCAACTCCTAAGCTCAAGCACAGGAATTTAAGCAACAGTGTTTAAGGTTTCATGAATGCTAAAAAGATACTGAAGAGGGATGATGCTAGTGGGAAGAAGGGATCACTTGACCTTCCAGTTACAGAGCAGCTTCTGACACACAAAATAACTGTACAAAGAAAAAGAGACTTACATTAGCTACTCTGTGTATTTACTTTGTTCCCTATGGACTGCAAAGCCAGATTGTGCTTTCAATTTGTACTAAAGGCAGATTAAAGCAAAAAAGACACCAACTAAATTAAAAAAAAAAAAAGGAAAGCAAAGTAGATAGGAAGAAGAACAGAAGTTTTAAAGACTGTCAAATTCATGTTGTGTCAAATTAATGTCACTATCCAAAAGAAAAGTGTGAGATGACTAAAATGCTAAGGTATTAAACTGTACCAGTATTTGACATATCTGGAAGAGGTTCTGCAGTGGACCTCTCCCCAGCAGCCCCCAACGCACCAACACTGTTTGCGACACGATTTTGAAATTGCACCTCGCTGATTCACTCCGAGTTTTCAGCATATGCAGGGATACATTTAAGTAACCTTGGTGAGTAACAGCAATCATTCAAGCCACTGTAGACACTGGTGAAACCTCTTCTTTTAAGAAAGTAATGTATGTGGACTGCTCTTTCCATTTGAAATGCAAAGCAGAAGCATAAATTACTTAGCACATTTTTGGCAGAATTACTCCATGAAACAGCTGCTCTTGGTATACCAACACTGAAAACATAATGGAGCAGATGTTCCTTGGAGAGAGGCTTTGCAGATTCACAGAACGGATGAGGTTGGAAGGGACCTCTGGAGGTCACCTGGTCCAACTGCCTGCACAAGCAGCGCCAGCAAGTGCCAACTGCCGAAGACCACATTAAGTTGTCTCCAAGAATGAGACTCTACGACCTCTCTAGGTAATATGTTCCAGTGTTTGACCATACTCATAGTGAAAATTGTTTACTTGTGCAAGACTGAATTTCATGTTTTAATTGGTGTCCCCTGGCTCCTGTCCTGTCACGGGATGCCAAAGAAAAGAGCCTGGCTCCCTCCTTCTTTGCACCTTCCCTTCAGATACTTCTGTACACTGGTAAGATCTCTCCTGATCTTGCAAAGGTCAGAGAGCTTTTAAGAAAGACAAGGTCCAACAATGAATTATTCAGGTCCATGTAGATTAGCACATACTAATCTACTTGGGTCTTAGGTCCTGGAAAAAGTTGTTCGTGTTTTTTTCTGGGTTTTTTTTGTTTGTTTGTTTTTTAGTGATTTTTCTTTGTTTGTTTTTCACTTTAAAGAAGATAAAAAAGAGAACGAAATAATTATTACTAGAATAACAAAAATGTAGTTGGCTGATGGAATCAACTCTATCTGTAATGAAGACTAAACTCCTGAATAAATGAAGGGGATTCTACATGGGACTATGTCTTTGCTTGCAGAAAGATCCCTCAACTAGTCAACTCATCTTGCTCTTCACTCCTGATTGTCATCATCATTATCTCTTAAATAAAGAAACATTATCTACTAAGACTAACTAAAAAATATACTTTCTGAGAACACAGACGCTGCTTTGATTCTCTTAGGACAAAAATTTAACACAACAGGTTTCAGAAGCATTTTCTAGAGAGCTTTTCCTTGACATTAATCTGCAATAGATGAAGCTCCCCAAATAGCTTTTATTCCAGGAACAGGATTCGTGAGGGTGCGGCAATGGTATGTATCTCAAGCAATTACAGAAAAGCTATAAGCTCCAAATAATTTCCTCCCTACCAAACAAGAAGGGGAGAGTTATGAACCCAGATAAGCCCTGAATTTGATTACATATAGCATGATGATACCCATTTTATGTTCTTGCAATCAAATTTTCAAAGGAGAAATAGATGGATGATATGTCCAAACAAGACCATAGTTACACCACAGTACTGAAGACCACTGTTGCCCACCACCTGGCTTCACCATGCAAAACTGCACCAAGTTATTTATGACCAAACCCACACCATCTCAGCACTAGAAGAAGAGGAAACTGCAAGGTCTCAACAAACCCCCGGTGGAATAAAGGCCCTTTATGACAATCATCATTACTGCTAAAACACTGCAAAATTAGAAAACAAACAAAATCCCCAAACAAACAATGAGTTTTAGGGACACTGAGGGTTCAGAATCTCCAGTTGGTAATGATTGAACTAGAGGGGAAAAAGTAGTTATTTAAATCAGAATCCACTAGAAAGACATGCCTACAGCAGTATAGTGATCTGCCCTGAGAAAACTGTGCAACTTTACTAAGAAACATACTCCAGAGAGTCTACTGTGTATGACTTACCAGATGGCATAATTAATCCTTCTGCAAACATAGAATCATAGAATCATCAAGGTTGGAAAAGACCTCCAAGATTATCAATCAAGTCCAACCTTCGACCTAACACTTCCATGGTCACTAGACCATGCTCTGAAGTGCCACATCTACTCTCTTTTTTAATATCTCCAGGGATGGTGACTCCACCACCTCCCTGGGCAGGCTGTTCCAATGTTTACCTACTCTTTCACTAAAGAAATTTTCCCTAATATCTAATTTGAATTTCCCCTGGCCCAACTTGTGGCTATTTCCTCTTGTCCTGTCATTAGTTACGAGGGAGAAGAGGTCAGCACCTGCATCTCTACAACCTCCTTTCAGGTAGTTGTAGAGAGCAGTAAGGTCACCTCCCAGCCTCCTCTTCTCTAGACTGAACAAATCCAATTCCCTCAGCCTCTCCTCATAAGACATGTTCTCCAATCCCCTAACCAGTTTCGTTGCCCTTCTCTGAACCCTCTCCAGTACCTCTATGTCTTCCTTATACCACGGTGCCCAAAACTGGACACAGTATTCCAGGTGTGGTCTCACCAGTGCTGAGTACAGGGGCATGATCACCTTCCTACTCCTGCTGGCCACGCTATTTCCGATACAGGCCAGGATGCTGTTGGCCCTCCTGGCCACCTGGGCATAGTGTTGGCTCATGTTCATCTGTCTGTCAACCAGCACCCCCAGGTCCCTTTCTGCCAGGCACCTTTCCAGCCACTCATCCCCAAGCCTGCAGCGCTGCTGAGGGTTGTCATGACCAAAGTGGAGGACCCCGCACTTAGCCTTATTAAACTTCATACATTTGACTTTAGCCCATTGGTCCAACCTATCTAGATCTCTCTGTAGAGCCTTCCTACCCTCAAGCAGATCGACACTCCCACCTAATTTCGTGTCATCTGCAAGTTTACTGAGGGTGTACTCAATCCTCTCATCCAAACCATCAACAAAGATGTTAAACAGGACCAGCCCCAAAACTGAGCCCTGGGAAACATCACTCGTGACCAGTTGCCAACTGGATCTAATTCCGTTTATGACAACTCTCTGTGCTCGGCCATTTAATCAGTTTTCAACCCAGCAACGAGTACAGTTATCTAAGCCATGAGCTGCCAGCTTCTCCAGCAGAATGCTGTGGGAAACAGAGTCATGCATCTCTTTAGAAAGTTGTGAGAGGTGTGCCAAATAGTTATGAAAAAATTCACAGTGCAGGCATCTCAAGCAGTAAACACAGGTCAGCTTTGAAATAATATTTCAAGAGGTCTGCAGTAGAAAATAAAATAAACTACCCATTTTATATAAACTTTCTTTCAAAACTCACTCTCCTGTCAAATAAAATGAGTGCCAACTAAATATAGAGATTTCTTCTATTCACAAACATGAGCAGCTATGCATCCAGGAATAGGAAGAACCCCATTGTCACCACTGACATGAATGTAATTGCTCATCAACTTCTTTACGCTGCCTGCCTGCAAGCACTGGAAGCGATGAATTATGTGAAGCACAGGAACAGCCAAGTTGTGATGTGGGGGGACAGCCAGGGGAAAAAATAAAAAATGCCAGGAGACTTCCCTTAGGGGTGAGGAGAAAGGACTCGTGAAAGCCTGTGTCAGACGCAGGCAGGTCCTCAGCACAGGACCACATCCAATAAAATGAAACACGCTCTCCTACTGCTTATTCTCCCGGAAGAGACGGCTCCTCTCTCCCCATTAACTACTGCAACTGAATTTATTTTATTTCAAAACCTGAGCCCAAAATAGTACCTTGACATTTGAGCATGAACCATATATTGTAACTGCAGTCTATACTTAGTATTCGGCTCAGTAAAACTGTCAGAGACCAAAAAGTTACACACGGATAGGATTCCTAATACTACTGGGCTTGTCATTTACTACATTTTTTTCCCCCTTGTCCACCCTAGCCCAGAGAACTATGGGAAGATGATTTTATTTCTTCTCCTACATTACCAGGAAGTGCCAGTTTTGGTGCAAGGAACAATCACACAGTCCAGTAGGAACCCAAAAACCCAGACAAACCAAATACACTCCCGCAACCCTTTTGTGAAGTTTTCACAGGTTAGTTGATGCATCTCATACTCTATATGGAAAAAGTATTTCTGGTAAAGACAATACAAGGCAGATTGGCAGAAGCTGTCCTCCTTGTGTCATCTGCAAATTTAGAGGGTGCACTCAATCCCCTCATCCAAATCATCAACAAAGATGTTAAACAGGACTGGTCCCAAAACTGAGCCCTGGGAAACATCACTCAGGGCTGCTCAGGTAATTATTGTTGCTTCATTACTCTGACAGAGAAGATTTTTCTTTTCTCCCCTCATTTTTGAGGGGAGTAGGGAAAGGTACAAAATAGAACCTTTCAGAAGCTACTATCTTAGCAACAAAACTGTAATGCTTCTGAGACTTCCTTTCCGCACGGCAAATACTGAGTAACTGTTGTCTGCATGAACTGTGGTTGAAGATGTTTTAGTCTGGGGCGATATTCCAGACAGTTTTCCCTTGATAGTTTTGAAGTGCTGTAGAGCTGAGGGACCAGGAACACCCTCAACCTCCCAAGCTTTCACAGAGCACATGGCAGTCCCATGGACACCACAGCTACACTGTAAACTGCGCAAAAGGTCAGAGATTTATGAAGGAGTCTGCCCTGACTAAAAAAAAAAAAATAAAAAAAAATAATCCCTCTCCTTCTTCTGAGCTCTATTCAGAGGTATCCCACTTGCACAGGGGATTTTAAATTGAGAAGTGGCAACCATAACCTGGGCTGCTGGAAGGAGGGTGTTCTCCTTTCTGTAGAGGACAGATGCTCTGAGATGTAGCATTTACTTGTGCATAGTTTCTTTATGTGACTGCTGATGAAACCCACACTGTCGCCATGCCTGCTTCAGAAACTGAGCACACTGCTGAAGGAGATGTCACTCGAAAGCCAGCAGAGGCATGAATTTTAATGAATATATCGGGTTACCCACTTGAGATATTCCCAGCAATGGGATAACCTAACATTTGGTATAGCTAGCAAGATCTAAAAATAAGAAGGAAGAGTCACCATTCAAGATCAAACCTTGGAAAAAGCACAGCACATGACTCCTCCTCTGTAATAGTTTAAGTATTCAAGAAGAATGTACTTGGCTTAAATGGTTTCTTCATCTGGAGCTCTAAAGACAGTAATTCCCTACATTAAGTATTATTTTGTCAGGGATAAGTGGTCAAAGATCTCTCCCTCCAAGCCAGACTGAGAAAAAGAAGTTAAGAAGAAGGGGACTGTCTTTTGATTCCCACAAATGTGATGCTGTGGTTCTAGACTTTTTCAGAGCTGTATGCAAGTATGCAACAGACCTGGAGAAAATCCAGGTGGAAATGGATCAAGATCTTACAAAATTGCTTGAAATTAAATTACCTAAAGGTTGCCAAAAAGGAACTAAAATCTGACAAAAGCCAAAAATGCTCCCAATGCAGCAAGGGGCTGAGGATGTTGAGCATCCTGCAGGAAGGATAAGCTACACCGACTGACACATCATAAAAATTCTATCTTCATTGAACACAGCTACTGAGGAGATGTCATCAAGAACTGCATAAGAAGGGAGGACTAGTTCAACATGATGGCATTTTGAAGTCACTTCTCCAGCCTAATGCAAAAACTTCATACCCAGGTGTAGCATCCAATTGCTGTGTTGTGAAATGAACTCTGAATAATTGAAGCTGAGTAAGCAACTGAAGAGACAACTGAAAAATTTATCTTGGCTCAAAAAACGCTATAAGAGTGACTTTGACTCAGTCAGCCTGAATTGATAGAAACCAGCAGAAAAGTTTCTAAGTTGACCTCTTGCAGTGAAATCTACTAAATTTACGGCATGAGAGCCAGAGGCATTTCCAAAAGCGTGGATAAGTTGTTTTTTTCACTAAGGCCCTTTTAAGGAGTTTAGAATACTCCACTTTCTCTGCCCCTAAGTTTTAGACATACAGTTCATAGGAAGCCCTCTGAAGAGTCCAAGATGACAGCAGCTCACAGGTCCCAAACTGTGACTTCCTGCAAAGTTCACTGTAATTCTACAACTAGCAGATCCCACAGATCTGCTTCTCCTATGGCCAACTTGCATTAAAGTAAGCCTGTGTTACAACAAAAGCTTTAAGTAGCAGTATTCTATGGCAGCAAATGGAAGAGGTGGACACTATCTGTAAAAATACTTATTTAAATGAGTCTTGTTCTAAATGAAATCTTATACAACCTATCGTTTTTCATGTTGTGCCAAATACTTAAGATTTCTAGTAATTTTTATGTTGCAAAGCTGCATAGGTCTTCAACTGTATTGAGCCTGCAGAATCTAAGCTTGCTCAGTAAACATAGGCTGCAGTTTTTATGTTAACCTTTGAAATCTAAGTCAAACAAGTACGCTAGAAGTGGAGAAAAGCAGAATGTTTCATGACTTTTGAAGATCTGAAAAACAAATTTATTTAGTCACTTACAAGGGCTACACAGGAGATGAGACAGATTCCTGCCAACAGCTAGCAGAACTGAAAACTGAAGATCTCGCTTTCTACTTTTTCCTCATTCTCAACAGGTAAGGAAAAATTACCTGAAATCTGAGGGTAACATGCTGCTCTCTTTCTACTCTCATAACGAGAAATACTTGGTGGTGGGTATGGCATTACAAGGAAAGCATCTCATTGCCCAGTTCATGTACTTTTCAAAATTTCTCATGGCTGTTTATTATGAATGCAATATTCTCCATCGTAACTCTCTATTCTCTCTTTTCTGGTTTCACTGGGACAGAATCCTAGCCCAGCCATGGTATAAAGGCTGTTAGTGGCTTGGAGTCAGCCAGGGCAGCTGACCATCTTGCTCAGTGTAAAGGGCCTCCTCCTGGCTCCTCCTCACCCCTGGAGGGCTCGCTTACCATTCTCCTTCCAAGGACTGCTTTCCCATTTATTGTGACTGCTCTACATTCACTGGGCTGAGTCTAACTATGTATGCTTTATATCTGCATTGGTATTAGTTTGGTTGTTTCATTAAATCCATTTTCATTTCAACTCATGGGTCTTCTCTCCTTTTCCCAATCCCCCTTCTCTGCTGGGGAGGAGTCATCAGGTGATAGAGCAACTGCTACAGTTTAGCCCCGGTTACAGGCTAAATGTAGACATCACATCTTAGCCTTCTGCCAGGGCTTTTCTGAATAATTTATAACTTCAGAACACAAGATCTGGTAGACAGGAACATTTAAACACAGACCACTTCTGCTGTTAGCACTCGTTTTCACTTCCAGTGATGCCGTGAGAATACGTGCTGCCTCAGGAACAAGTAAAACAGGTAGAAAAATTATCATGGCACCCACTCATTCGGGCTCACGTTTTCCATCACACTTCATTAAAGATTCAATGAACATCCTTTTTTCTGTGACAACTACTGTACGATTTGCAGCATTTGTTCTCTCAGACATCCCTAAAATGTACTAAGTACTGTAACTTCATTGAAGAGACCAGGCTTACTGTAAAATGGAGTTATCGCTACATTTGTTTCACTTAGTTTCCACACACAGGAGGCTACATATCTAACAGAAGATGAGAAAACCCCAAAGCGACAAAGGCGCGGATGATCATTCAATATCCCTCTTGCTACATTTAAAAACATGATTTAGAAATTTGTTTCTGCCGAGGTGAAAACCATCACCTCAAGCTATGATTTACTTAAGTTTAAGCCTTTACATGGGATGCCTTCAGCTGTCATGAGAAATAACATTAGTTTGTCAGTACTATGTATTCAGCTATGAACTGGTCAGTAGGAGTTATCACAACACTCGTGGTAGTGCCATTTAAATAAACTACAGATGGTACATACGCTATCAGCAATTTTATTCAAGTACTCCTCTGCTGCAGTATAACTTAAGCGTAAACAAGGCAGAATCATCACAGTCGGAGCACATGAATGCTATAAAATCATTAGTTAACAGATGTTTACTTCTAGTACTGCAGAACTGAAACTGTCCAACTCTATGATTCTGTGATAACAGCTTCTAGCAAACTTCAAACCAAACCACGAACTCTGTCAGTAACGAGGAGACATCTATTTCCTGATTCCTTTACTTCCACACTGTGAAAAAAATCAAAGCAATCAAGGCACAGCACTATGGTTTCGCTGATAAGGCCTCTCTACTCTTAGATTCCTGATCAAGCCACAGGAGGACTTACAGGACTGTCACCGTGACATAAACAGTTCCATTTACAAAAAACCCTCATTAGATACAGTTTTTCAAGATTGCAGACATTAAAAAAACCAACCCCAAACAGGACTTTTTGAAAATGTTCAAAAGCAAATGTCACCATTTATTGCAGAGATTCTTAAGGAACTTTGGCCATCTGAAGTGTTCACGGGGACCACTTCGCATTTCACAAAAGCAGTGCGGCAGAAAAGCAGTGCACTGCCCCAAGATAGTTCTCAGAAGGAAAGAATTGTCACTTGTGCCATCATCAGCTCTGCCTTTGACAGCAACTCTAGTTTTCCACCAGTCTTTCCTATGCAAACTGACCGAACTTGGATATGCTGAGCTTGAAATACACTAAACAGAAAAGCAATTAACAAGAAATCAGAAAAGTCGTAAGACAAGTATGTGCAAGACATTAAGTCTCCAGACAAAAGTTGCTGACTGAAGGATTTCCAGCAGCACAGACAGAAACCCACTGTAATAGAAGCTAGGTTTCTATGTGCAAAGGTTGGAGGAGAGCAAGAGCCTTTCTAGCACATCTCATTAAGACCACAGAAACACTGAGCCTCACCAGCCCATGTCCTCCACACAAGAGAATGACTACTTGGTGTCATACACTCTGTTAGGATGTGGACAAAGACACCAGCAGCTCTTCTAGTGAATAACATGGATGCAAGCAGGAAGTTCTACTATTCCACTCACACATTTTGGCTTTGAGGTGGTTTTCACGCGCATGCCAAAGAAATAGACACACAAAGTAGCAGTTAAGCGGCAAAACCAAGGAGAAAATTCTCTTAATACAGTCCCCTTATGGTGATGAAATCAATAAATCTGAACAGCATGTGCACACATCTTACCCTCTGCAATATTCCCCTCTTACTAAGTACATAGTATAGCTTCAGAGGAAAGAATATACTGTTCTCTCTAGAAATCTTGCTTCCTTCATTGCAGAAGTTGAAGGAGACTAAGGTCCTGGGAAGTCAGACACTGATTTTTTTTTAAA
>WEIS01085362.1:0-14933 GCA_013389965.1 Todus mexicanus
CAAACCAGTCTGTGATTCTAAGATACCCTGGATGTACAGGGGAAGGATGAGACTTCTCCCTCCTGCATTCAGCAAGACGTCTTCATGAGCACATGTCCTGGATAGGTCTGAGTTGGTTAGCTGCCTCTTTGACCTTTATTCCCTATCTCACATCTGATTAGTCTGTGTAATGCACGTATTTAAGGGCTTGGCTTTGGATTTTGAGCTTTTAGGAGTAATTTACACCAGTGGCTAGCATGCTTGGGTAAGTAGACCCAAAATAAGATGGAAGAACCACAATTTAGCCCAGTGATGACAACCCCAAGAAATTCGTGCAGGTGGCATCGAGTAATGCCACACTAGTCACTGCAGAGTAAAATGCAGGTGGGAAAAAGTCACTTCTGTAGGGGATGAAGTGAGCCTCATTCTTTAATTGCATTAACTGTTCTGTTCCTCCCAGCCATTCTTCAGGCAGTAAGGGGATAAGAAGGATCTTTTTCAAATGGTGAAAAGGAACATCCCTGCAAAGAAATTCCTGAAAAACATTTGACTTGAGAAACAGCAGCTGCAGCAGCTATAAAATGATTCTTGCTATTTAGGTTGGAATACTAATATTTTATTGTGTATCTTGACAGGGTTTTCCTAAAGATTTTCAGGGAAGATCTTGTAGCTGGTGTATGACCCACATGAAGAAGAAAGGCCTTGTCTTTCTGTCTGATGCTTGCTGTCTTTTTTTTGGCCTTGTTATTAGTCCCATCATTGGCTTTTGCTTAGTCACTAGATGGAGGACAGACTGTGTGCCCACAGAAGTGCACCTGCACACAGAACACAAGCAATTGTTTTCATAATATCCATCACCCATTCAAATCCAATTTACCTCTTGTTCAAATAGACAACACTATTATCTTTATTCTCTACCCTTCAATTAGCAAGCGCGTCATGAGTTGTGAAGCCAGTCCTGCAGCGCTCTCTCAACCTCAGCGCAGCATGGAGCTCAGATAAACAAACAACAAAACCAAATGAACAAAATAATATTTACAACCCTAGATTTCCATGCACGCTGATGCTATACAGCAGAGAGGAGACTGTAAAGGGGGAAGCATGACCCTTAGAGCTCGGTATGAATTTTAGTTCTCTCAACCTTCATTTTGGGCTCTTGCATCATTTTGAGAGTGATTTTGTAAGGTAAAGTTGGTGAATTCTGATGATGTGATTCCCTCATAATCTTGCTCAGCAAGTCTTACTTGACACTTCTCATCTCTCCTAGGACATTACTTAGGTGGATATCACTGTGTCCTGGCAGTAAAGGAAACAGTCATAGTATTTAAAAATTTTGTTCGTAGTCACACAAATGATCACTGACAGCTAGGAGCAGCTATCTTGATTCAACATCTAACACTTAGACCACTTGTCCACTTGCAACCATCACGCAATGCATTACATTTGCCAGCAGGACACTGTGCCCTACATGAGAGTTTCTGGGACTTTCTCTTTTGAATATCAGTGATGAGATTCTGCAGCCACCATCCCTTCATTCATCTCCAGGGCTCAAAGGTTCCTGCTACAATGGTGTCAAAATCTGTAATCCCTGTCCAGAAACATTTTAGATGTCAGGTTTCCCATGGACTTGTGAGTGCTTTGGAAAGCAGTAAGCTATTTTAAAGTGAAATCCATTTGCGTTTTTTTAAAAAACCTTATTTGTACAAGAAGTTGTGCATCTCAAAATGATTGCTGATCTTTGACCAATGCCCTTTGCTGGATATTCTTGCTGTTCTTAAAACAAAGGTACTGAGAATACTCAGAGGGCAGTGACCGCTATACCTTCAGAATATCATTTTATGACTAAGAAACTATGACAGACTCTTAGGGCTCCCCTGAGGCCAACACAGCTACTGTACTTCCAGCTGGTCTGCAAGAACCAAGGACAAATTTTTCTCCCATAGCACCTAAAGGAGAAAGGGAACTTGTCATCCGCTGAAACACCAACAGGGAGTTGACAAGCTTCCTGTGATATCAGCAGGTCTCTGTCACTACAGGTGCATTGTCTTCCCATTTGTTTTGTCCTTCAGGAAAATAACAGAGATAGTGTGAACTGTCTTAGAAATGTGATGTATTTGAGACCTACCACCCGAGTAACCTACATGGGTTTTGCTCAGGTGGAGTAACATGACAATTCCTACTCACTCTCATAAGCCCTAATGCCTGCGGAGCAGCAGTGGGCACCCAAAAAGGCCAGCAACACTTGCAGGAAGGTTAGAGTGAGGGATCTAACCATGCCACTCTTTCTCACCAGGAGTAATCCTATAACTCCCCAGGAATTGCTGCACAGCCATAGAATGTTCATAGAATCACAGAATGTCAGGGTTTGGAAGGGACCTCAAGAAATCATCGAGTCCAACCCCCCCTGCCAGAGCAGGATCACCCAGGGCAGGCCACACAGGAACACATCCAGGTGGGTTTGGAAAGTCTCCAGAGGAGACTCCACAACCTCTGCCTGTTCCAGGCTCTGTCACTCTCACAGTGAAGAAGTTCCTCCTCATGTTGAGATGGAACTTCCTATGTTCAAGCTCACACCCATTACTCGTTGTGCTATTGCAGGACACCACAGAAAAGAGACTGGTCCCCTCCTCCTGACACCCACCCCTCAGATATTCTCTTCTCCAGACTAAACAGCCCCAGGTCTCTCAGCTTTTCTTCATAGGAGAGATGCTCAAGTCCCTTATATGCAATGTGGGATTGACTTTCTCTTTTAATCATGCCCAGACCTTCATCCGATGTCTCTGGAAGTACATTCAATGACTTTAGAGCTTCAATGACTTGATCGAGTACTCATCTTGGAGTTGAGCACGTCCTCCAAGGTCTTCCTGCAAGTGCAGGACAGACACTCCCACACCAGTGCCTCCCAGTATGAAACATGCTCCCTCTCTGGGGGTGACTGCAACGCACCAGTTCGCAGTGCGTTGGCAGACATCTCCACTGTCTCTCACAGTGTTACTTTCATATCTGAAGCCTCTTCAGCTCTCAGAGCTCCTACCAAATATAGAGTGAGCAGAATCTGTGTAGTGGAATATGCTCATCTCTGCTAAGAACCTGGAACATTCATCCAGAAAGACACAAACACCCTTGTTCAAGTCATGGTGCTCACCTGAAGACCAGTCAGGTGGTTTAAATGTCATGCCAGCAACCTACTTCACTATTCGAAGGAGGTGAAGTGTGTGGTACGCAGAGCTAAACAAGCATTGCCTGAAAGGCACAGGCACCTAAAGGTAATACAGAAAGCTGCAGGAGATGTGTCATAATAATAATAAAATAATAATAATAAAATAATAATAATAGGAATAATAGAATTTAAAGGACATCTAAAAATTGGGTCAGGGAGGAAAGAGAAAGGAAGGAAACATTTGACCGAGTTCTAAAATTTTTTAGTAGATTTCTCTGGGGTGTGATCTCCAGTTCTCTATTGAATTACCCAGAAGAAAAGAAAAAAAAAAAAAAAGAAGACTTTTTCTGACTAACGATGTTTCATCACCAAAAACATCCTCCCACATTCAGCAACAGCTTTTGCTCAACTTCAACTGACTTTTCTTGCATCAGAAATGTCCCTGGGCTCTTACATCACCCTGGCTGTGGACACGGCTGTAAAATCACACCCTTCTCCAGTCAATGTAAGGCAAAATATTTATTTTAATAGTGCTGGCTAGGCCAATTTCATTCATAATTGAATCAGCAGTTTATTTCTAGGTCTTTTCACTGACCACCCATTCATCACTTCCAGCCACAGAGTTCAAAGAGCTGCTGGAAGGCACACTTTAAAAAAATCTATTCAAAACCCAGCCATCCGAGGCAGGCATGCTCTGCCATCACAGCCGGGCAGCCTCAGCCAGGGCTCTGCAGAAGATACACCAGGACACTCCAGCAAAGATTTCAACAGTAACCGGCACCGTAGGGCGTACACTCAACGGCAATGGAAAACGCACTGGTTGAGTGAAAGAAAGCCCAGCCCACACTCAACCCAGTGTCCTGGTGTCTCCTTAGAGCTGCTGATGGTCCCAGGGGAGCAGAGCTGTTTGGGTCCTGTGATCTTCACCAGGGTGGGGTTACACACAATCCATCATTGATACACTCTGAACCAATGTTCTCTTTTGTTTTTTTTGAAGTTTCTGGTGTAGGTGAGTGGAGAATTTATAGGGGAGAAGACTGGGGAAGACCTGCTTTCTTGTAGTTATTGTTTCACAGCTCCTGTCCTCTACAACAATGTTTTAGACCACTAATGTATCCCAAGGGTGTCTTGCAGCAATGAGTTCTCACGTACGGGAGTGCAAAGAGAAGCCAGCTTCTACAACCACATTGTACAGGTAGCAGATGTAAAAGTGATAGCAAAAAGAGGCTATGATTTGGAGCAAAGAACGAAGACATGAGACATCAGTCTCTGTTAGCCCCAGCAGGCAGGCGGGTTGACACTTATCCTGGACAGACAGGTGAAATTTCCTTGTGGATTCCTAACTTCTATCCTTCCAAATTCTGCAACTTCTCAGACTTCTCCTTCCAAATAGAATGATTCCAGTCTACTGCATCTCCTACCCCAGCCCTTCCCAATCTGACACAGAGTTGCACTAGTATCAAGAAACCACTTTTTTTCAGGCACTTCCCTCTTGTAATCACAGGTGGCCATCTCCAAAATGGTTAGGCCATTTCCAAAGTGATTACGATGATCAATATTCAAATCAAACAACTTGAATTTCAATGAGGGACACTAAGTTTATCTCCAATTTTACTGCAAATTGATAACCCTGTTAACTCTCCAGACAGCTGATGGAGAATTTGGATGACCACCATAGTTCACAGATGACAAAAAGAGAAATAGGTTTCTTGCAACAACAAAAATTTCACAATGACCTGATCCCAGCCTCCTTTTTTCAGTTCTACATCTTGCAAATATTTTGATCAAGTTTCCAGTGTCTCCGCCAGTCACTCTCCCACTTCAGTTCAGCTGAATGTTTCACGGAGCCAAGCTCTTTGGATCCAGTAGAATCTTGTCCAGCATCCATCGCTAACGCCAGTTGGAACACAGTTTGCAAAAGGAGAACATAAATAAAGTGGCAAATTTGTGATTTCAATGCAAACCACACAGAAGTCAGTGACCGCTACTGGTTTAACCAAATCATCCATTCCCCTGACTAGCAAGGTCTGAGGCCTTTTTCTCTGAAGAACTGCACTGGAAAAACTTCCAATATTCTTGCTCTCAGAAGAGGATCCTAAGCTGGGCAACATTTCTTTTATCTGAAAAAGTAATTATTTTAGAGTAGCTTTTCAGATGGAAAATAAATCTCTTAAAATTGAGCAGAAGGACGGGTATGATTTCCACTTTAGTAGCGTATTGATCAAGATAAGAAATAATTAATTCTACAACTCCACTGAAATATTACACAAATGGAGAAAACGCGTCTATCTGAAAATCCAGAAATACGTGTCTTGGAACAAATCCAGATGCACCAAATGTCTACTTTTAAACTCAGTGACTCATGAAAGGAGAACTGCAGTGATTAGTTGCAGCAGCTTAACGTGTTATAATAAACATAAACTAGGAATGGCTCTGACTGGATCTGTGCAAACTAACCTCTAGAGCTGAGAAGCGACCCTTGGACTTCAGAAGGACTTAGTATGTGGAAGGGGGAGATCTGCTTGGAAGACTAAAGCCTGAGGAGCATTGCGTGATGTAATTTCCCGAGAACTCTTAGGAGACCTGAAAAAGTGCAAACATCTTTGGAGCCTTGCTCTGTGAAACTTGGCCAATGTGAAAAATTCGGGTAAATAATCTGTGGAAGGGATCAAGATAATGACCTGTGGCTGTGGGTGAACAGGTAGTACTGGTGATTAGGAACAGGCACCCAAACGCTGTGTGCAGGGCTTTGACTCCCATCTTGTGTGGGTGGGTTTGCTGCAAGAGCCACAGAACACTCACTTTTTTAACAAGCCGTTTCAAAATGGTTGTGTGGTCTGTGGTCAGGTCGCACCTCATTTACAGAGTCCCACAGCCATTGCTGCACTCAGCTGCCCAGAAGCCTGAAAAACCCATTGCCCCATTCCCGCTCTGCCCTCAGACTTGATCCTGTTGATGTTCTACTCTCTTCTAGATATCTGGCCACATCTACACCCATTGGCACTGCTGCCAAGCTGCGAGACTGATAAAACTAAATCCCTCTTTTTTTTTTTTCTCTCTTGGGTAAAGGTAAAGGTGAATCCAAGCCCTGAACTAAGCGTCAACAAATCTTCAGGAATCTGAAGTGCAGACCAGACATAAGACTCAAGGCTCAGGCCACGTCTACTGCTAAATGTTTTGCACAAGACACGCATTTTATCAGCTCGGAATCACACACACGCTAATGAATTCAGTGAAACAAATGGCGTTGCAATTACTGCCTCTGCGTTGCACAGTAATTGTCAGACAAAGGATGGCAACAAAGCAGAGACTCTCATAAAATTAGATTGGAAACTTTAACTCTTAGTGCATCATAGGCAGTTTCCATGGCTCTATAATGACCCAGGCAAAGAATTTGCGGTGGAAAGTGAAGAGGCTTTCTCTGAATTTGCAGCAAGCAGCTCACTGCTGCTCGGGCTGCGAAACACTAGCTATAGGCAGCAGACATCTTCTCAGTGCACATCACCCTGAACTCTGATTTATGTTTAAAGGCTTAAGAAGGATTTATCTTCAGGGCCAGTTCAAGGAGCATTAGGTGAAAGGGGAATGAATAAAGCAAGAGAGCCATAAATTTCTCGTTAGGAGCAGAAAGCTGGACATCGAGTAACCACACAGCAGCCAAGAGTTGAATAGAGCACATCAGGATGAATGTTGTGATCTATGCTAAGAGACTTTTTCTGAATTTCTCATTAGCATTCCTTGATAATGTCAGCACAAGAGGGGGGAGAGGACAGATGTTTATATATCATGAAAGAATATTAATTTTTGAGTCATCAGCTGCTTTAAATCACTTCCTCACTCAGCCACCTAACAAGCAGAGAAAGAAGTTAGGATCAAGGGAGAGAGATGCTTGCCCTCCTGCTCTCCTTTTAACCAGACTCACTGAACAGACTACCTGGAGTTAATTCTGCTTTCTGCTGGCATAAAAGGGATCAAACTTGGATATTGTTTTAAATGTTCATTGCGGTAATTGCAACAGAAAGGTACTGAGAGAAGTAAATTTTATTTTATTTTAATCTGAAGAACATAAGCAAACTGGCAGAAATGACTGGATAAAAATCTAGGTTGCATAATGCTGTTTTAATTGTATTTCTTATTTAGGTTTCATCTCCTAACAGTAAGTTCTTCCTATCTCACTCTTGGCCCAGATTGCCTCCCCTGTGCTTCAGTAGTGCATTAAAAAGCCATTCCAAAAACTAACCTGTGTAATTTTTAGGTTAAAAAAAAAAAAAAGATTCATCGCTGATAATAGTCCTCCCTTTAAGGAGTGCTGTCTACTGGCAGAAACAAAGCACACAGGAAAGCAACAAGAATGTTGTACCTACAGGAAAGGTAAATGAGCAATCTTTAAAATTTTACTCCTCCTCTGCAGGATAGAAACAGTAACAAATAAGGAAAATCTGCTTCATAAGGCAGAGCATTCTCAAGATCTGCGCATGGTGATGCCAGAACTCCAACATTCAACAGAAAATGCTTGAATGCTAACAAAACCCAATATATTTCCTGGACATGTCCCATTGTTAATCTCTCATTGCTCAGGTTAAACGGGAGGATGCTGGTTTATTTAGATGCAATAACGGTTCTTGTAGAATATAGCAAATAATAAGAGATAAAATTAAATTCACCTGGCAGAGGACAGAATTTAAAAAATGAACAAAACCAACCAACCAACAAACNAAATGAACAAAACCAAACCAAAGTGTTTGTGCTAGTGTCAGACCCAAGGCCTAAATGTGTTTTGCCTCCAATCCAGACTCAAGCGCACTGAAACTCAGCTGACCTCTAGAAAATCCTGGCCAGGCACTTTTCAAATCTGTGTACTATTGAAGACAACAGTTCTCAAGCCTTCTGGAAGCAAAATGTGGAAGGACAGCAATACTGTGAAAACCAGTTGCAAAGTACCAACACACACTCTCAGGACAAGCTAGATACAAATACTCAGTCTCTTCAAGCCTTCTTTGTATTTATTTTTAAAATTACCTTTTTTATTTACTATTACTGATAAAACAGACAGAGCTCAGCAATCCACAACTTACTACTATTGTGCTAGACCAAGGCAACTGGAAACAATAGATTAACAGCTTTAAGTTAATAAAACCATAAAATCACAAATAGGTGACATTCTCTATTGCCCCAGGCTTCACTCTGCATCAATATTAGTGTGTCTTCAGAGAATAATAGGGTCATATAATGGCAATTATTGCCATGGGCTCATTGCAGACATGACCTCACCCTCAGGACTTGGAATCTGCCCCTGGCTGGGCTGGAGATCCCGAGGAATTTTAATGACGGGGGGTGAGGGTCAGGCCATGCTTGCTACCTCTTTTGCAAAACAGAAACCCATTTCAATGGAGCTGATTAAGGCTAGTTGCCATATGAGGTCCTTTTAGTGTCTCCAAGGAAGGGTTTGTGCGCAACAGGTAGCCAAACACACCCAGCACTTAGTTACTGTAAGTGCCCAGACAGAAATATGAAAAAAGAATCTATGGTGCCAGCCACTACACCTGAAAACTTGTTAATATTGTTAAGGAGAAACCTCTGCTTAGGGCTAAAGCTTTCCTCATGGATCTGGAACATCCTTTGCCTGTTGTATCCCAAATAACAGGACAAGGATGTCTCGGGCACTCAACTTTTACCCATCTGCAGTTACCTGACAGTGTTACCTGCCAGGGTTGCCCATCTTACCCAGTATTACACTAAGGCATTCAACAGGACCCAGGGAACAGGAGGAAAGGGGTATACACCTGGCAGTGACCTGTTAAGGTACAGACTGCTCAACTCTGCACTCTCCAGGAGCCCTGCCAAGTGCAGTGGGAAGGCTGGTCTGCTGCAATGCACAACCGTTCTCACCTCAGCTAAGAGATGTTTTTCAATTACTCTGTGGGAAGCTAGCTCCAGTTCCCACTTGGCTCCAAATATAAGTATGCCTGGGACCTGGTTTAGCTGGTGAAGTCTTCATTTTGTCAGCCTCTGGCATAACAGTCCATTAACCTCAGTGAATTACCTTGTAGTCGCCATCCATCAAAGTGTCCGGCTACCTGATAAAATGAAGAGTTATTTCTTAGGTCTGTCATGATGTGTCAGCTCAACAGCTAAATCATTTATTCAGTATGATTAATCCATTATATCCCAACTGCGGCGTCTGTCCTGTCAGCCTGAAGAGGTGATCAGGAAAGTTCCCAGGAACCCCAGAGACAGTAGCAATGGGAGTGACAAATCACACCTGTGCTTGGCATGCCAGGGGCATCCAGGAAGGCACAAAATCCCTCCATTCCCGCACTGATGTTGGAGTACAGTTTATTTGGAGGACAATGGACTTCAATGGGAAGCGAAAAGGACAGAAACTGCTTAAGGGACATCAGGAAACAGTTTCATTAACAGCTCCTACTGCCTAAGTAAAGTGAGAAGATGTGCGGTGAGAAAGAGATTTAAGGGTAGAGATAAGAGTGTTCAGATCCCACGAGGAGCACCGATACCCAGAAGTACCATTCCTATCAGCTGGTGAAACATTTGGAATCTCCCAGATCTATACTATGGCTTTGGGTTTAGGCTTGCTACACCAGAACTGCACCTCACAAATTTGCAGGGTTACACGATCCCCAGTTACCGTCGTGACTGACCTCCTGTCTTCCGCCTGCCATCGCACCTAATCTCCATCCAGCACTGCAGAACAAGGCTAGATGGTGCCTTTCTTCCTTCGCTGTCATCTAATCCTTGAATCTGGTTCATTTGCCACGAAAAAAAATCTGAAATGCTGCAACATCCATTGGTCCAGCATGTGCTAGGGAGGAGCAGGCTGTGGACCAAGCCCAACAACGCTAGTGACAGAAGAAAAGCATTTGGCACAGAGCATGTATACAGGGTGTTGTACACAGAAAGAAGGATAGGCAGGTTCTCACTATACCTTCTTGAACATTTACTGGGCTTGCTTCAATTACAAAGCTTGGTGACACGAACTTCAGATGTACAATGCTAAGTATTTTTTTAAGGTCATGAGCGGTAATTGAAGGTCGACTTTGATACATTAAAAAATGCAGCTAATAGAGAACTGTCTGAAATCAGCCCAGCATGAAGCCTCTCAGACTTGGTAATAATGAATATATGAGTGATTCATAACAGTCTACTCAATGGAAACAAAACATAATTTGGCCGCTCATTTACTTTTGTTCATCTTTTGTTGGGGGAACGGGAGGGAAGACGAGTCCTGTGGCAATAGCCTTGAACAGCCCATCTCCGTTTTGAATCTGCTGAGATGAAATATCTCCTCTCAACAACAAAGGCTGAACTCTGATCAAAGCCCAACCAGCAGCACGCCCTGCAGTGGTTTACACCAGATCCTAATTCCTGCGAGTGCCCGAGGGGGTGTGAGACTCCCATCCGTCAAGTAATACAAGGACAGGAGAAAACACTGTAATTTTCGGTTCAGCCCAACAAACCCTGCAGCCTCTTGGCTTGCAGTAACCTGGAATGCATCCTGCAAACAATTAGCAAAATGACTTTCCAAGCCGATCAACACCACATGGCTCTTCTTTGATACTGTTTTCTTCTCCCCCCCCTCCCTCCCAAGAGCTTTTTCAGGAACTCCACACACACGCTGCTGGGAGTACAATTATAGGACAGCGTGTACAGTAGAAATTCATTCAGCATGTTTCTGGGATCCCTCGTTTCTCTGCAAGGGTCTCTGTGTCTGTTCTGCCCACACCCAGTGTGCGCGCAGTTATATGAGATGCTCGGACAAGCAATTACCCATCGTGGGTGAACAAAGGCTTGTTTTGTCAAGCAAGTACACATGTGCAAAAACGTGTACAGTCTGGTATTGTAATTGTCCAAAATACCATCGTGGCATGACAGTAAGTTACAATATGCCAGAGGACAGGAATAGCCTGTCTCTAAGTAATTACTTGTCTTCTGCACAGATCCTCCCAGAAGCTCCTCTTTATCTGTACCAGAGCCATATATGCAGGGCAAGCACCACTGTTAACAGACTGAATGAAAAAAAAAATAAAAATGGTATTCTCCATACTTAAAACTCAGATAGCACAACTTAAACTACTTTTGAAAGCACCGACTCAGTTATACCTCTTTGCAGAGTGAAAAGACGGTCTGCACCAGCTACTGGCAGACAGGGTTTAGCTGTGGGCATGTGTCATCCCCATGTTCACCTTTGTCCCTCCTCCTGCACCCAGCAAGAACCAGGCTTGCAACCCAGACTTTTGCCTTACCCATCGGATCACACTATGGGCAACAGCCTACCATGTGTTGCTGCTGAGAAATTACCTCCAAAATAGGCAAGACCCTCTCAGATAATGTGTCTGCAAACGGTGGCTTTGTCTGTTCTGTTCTCTATTCTGGTTATGGCCACTGCATGGAAAAGGCAAGTATCAATTCGGGGGTAGCGCCCAGACTGATAAAACGTCTCAGCAGCTCCTACCTTCCCACAGCTGGGGGTGATGGTATAAGGGACAGCAGCACAGCACAAGGACACTGGGCTGGCGATGTGGATTAGTCATTTACTGCCCCAGAGGGAAGTATGACTTCAAATCTAGGTTGAGTTATGAATGGTTTATGTAGTGATAAGGGATATGGAGTGTCGGGAGGATGGAGCCAGACTCTTCTCGATGGCACCCAATGATAGGAAAAGGGATAATGGGTGTGAGCTGGAACGCAGGAGGTTCCACTTAAATATGAGAAAAAACTTTGCAACGAGGGTGCCAGAGCCTGGCCCAGGCTGCCCAGGGGGGTTGTGGAGTCTCCTTCTCTGGAGATGTTTCAAACCCGACTGGACGAGTTCCTGTGGGACTTGATCTGGGTGATCCTGCTCCGGCAATGGGGGGATTGGACTAGACGATCTTTCGAGGTCCCTTCCAATCCCAAACATTCTGTGATTCTGTGATTCTCGCTGTCTCTGTTCCAAATTGGAAGAAGCCTGTGCAAGTCACCGTAAGTGTGCGGGTTTTGGAAATTGGTAACTGTTAATGTAAATGTTTCCAAGCCAAAATTCTCTCTCATACTTTAGGAAGATAGAACCACCCACTCTAAATCTGTAGTTTTATTCTCTATATGTTGAGAATTTCCTTTTCTATTTTTAGGAGTTTAATTATTTTAAGAAGGTAACTTAAATTTTTGGAGAGGCATGTTTCCGTGCATATCTTACAGTCACTTTTGGAAGAAACATTAAAACAAAAAAGACTATCTCATATTTGTCCTCTAGCACTGAAAGATGACCTACCAAGCAATTAATGCTACAAATTCAGTCATTATAATACTCCTTATTCAGCAACTCATCTTAACTGCTCTGCCAAATTCCACCGAAATCCATAATTTATAAACATGTAGGTGCTTTATCAAGCAGGGATGTAATTACCTGCAGAGTCACGCTGCAGTGCAGAGACGAGTGTGCATTGGCATGGATACGTTCTTTTATTTGCTGTGATCCTGTGTTTATCGGAAGGTCTGTGAATTCCCTTTGTGCATCCTGACAACTGCCTGATAAATGCATGGCCACTGCAAACAGAGATAAACCCTGCCGCAACAGTTTACCGATAGCATCGCTGTTCAATCTAAGGCAAACACTAAATCACAGAAATCAACAGTTCGTGCAGACATCTGAGATTATTGGGTTTCAGAAGCTAAGAAGCCCTGTGACTTTGCATTGGAAAACAGGAAATCATATTTCAACTCTCCAAAAAAATGCAGCAGTGAGCAAGATACGAATTTGGCAAAGTACTTCTGGGAATTTGGGGGCAGGAGGAAAACTCCTTGTGGCTTAAAAAAAGTATTTTGTTATTGTTATTATTATTATTGCTATTATTATTTTGTACATTTCCTCCACAAATAGCTCTGTCCTGCAGCTCTTTCAGAGGTGGGGGTTTTTTTGTATTCAATAAACACAGTCTCAGATTGGGGAGACACATCAAACAGCATATTTGTGATCCCTGGCTGGATAACAGTTATTCTCAGGTTCCTATTTCCTCTGCCAGGTTCATGATTATGAGCTCAAAAAATCACTTCTTGTGTATGATTTGTAATCATTGCTTAAATGTCGGTAAATAATTCCTCAGTTAACTCATTCTGCCAAATACTCTTACAGGGGACATATAAGTGGTTGTAATTCAGTCAAGGGAAATCCAAAGCATATTTACAGAATCCTTGCTGTATGTCTTCTAAACTAACAGCCCCATCTGGCTTAATTTTGTTGTTTTTCAATACAAAAAACATCAATAACAGCATGAAGTGATGAGATCAGATACCTTGCTAGCCAGGAAAAGCCCAGATAACAGCCTAACTATGTATGTTTTCTTACAGTTTGCTTGGCTGTTGGTTGCTGAGAGTACAAAATGTTATCCCAGGCAGAAACCCTAGTCCTATCTGATCTCAAAAAAATGTTATCTTTGATTAGAGAAGAAAACAAACCATAATTACAACTCCATTGGGTCACCTTAATGGTCTTGAAAAATTCGAGTTTCACATCATGACTCCTGGTGCAAATAAGTTAGGGCGATATTTTTGGTGAATGCTAGTCCTACAGAATTATCCATCTTCCAAAATGCCTCTTTCTCTTTCATTTCATCACAAAGCTTCTGTGTTTTGCTCATACTCCTTGACTTCTTGACTTTATAGAGATCTTGGGTGTTTCCCAAGGTTTCTAAGCATTAAAGTTTCCCATTCTAAAAGATAAAAACTGCTTTATGTTTTTCCTGCTCAACTCTTCACACCGTCATCAGTGCTTGATCCTTGGCATTACAGGGTGTAGCTGTAGCCGATAGCATATAAATGCAAAGAAGAGCATAATTCTGAAGAGTTCATGCTTACACAAAAGCTATTTATTTATTTATTATGAGAGATATATTAATGTCAAGATATTCTAAGAACTTCATTTCTCATGGTGTTGCTATCAACGTCAGGAATGAGTATCACACAGAGGAAAAGGATGCATCCCACTTCAGCTTGGGACCATGTTCAGCCAGTCCCAACTCCAAAGCGACATAGTCTACCATTTCCTATGGCCTAGATACCTTTGATCGCCTGGAACTAGGCAATAAGGAGTTCATGGCATCAACTTGAAGGTGATCTCAAGCTTGCCCAAACCAACTAGTCAGTGGCCGCAGAAGTCCTTCATCACCCCAAAGGCTGCCTGATCATTGCCTAGCAATTAATCTTACTCCAATCTTAAATCATTTCTGTATCCCAATGTGTGTTCGTCAAGAAAAGAAGCAGTTTGGGATGGCCTACCCTTCTCCTGTTCATTCTGTACCCTTCCCCTATGCCCTTGTGGGAATGGGAGGGGCACAATTTTAGGGTGAATCCTTCTCTCAATCTGTCTATTGGAGGGACAAAGGAAGAGACAGAAGAACCATTTACCTAGGTGAAGAAGTGGAGCCACCAAGTGCTGTTGAACTTCTCCTTCTCCTTCAAATCCTACGGTAACAGGATCCTGATCAAGCAGAAAAACTATGGCTCGTACCTAGGAATTTAGCAAGTAAAACAGGCAGTCTGCTTCCAGGTGACAGTAGAATTTGTAACAATTTTTGTAATTTTTTTTTGCTCCCAAACATAATTTTTAACCTAGGAGCTATATTTCTTCGGTTAGTGATGCATTATCACCTGATGCTCTCCAAGCGCTTGTTAGTGTTGCGTGTATATACGTGAGCAAGCTTCAAATCCATAAAGACTGCTCCAGAATATGGAGTATAATTAATCAACTGTCTTTTCAACAGAGGTCACAATATTGCGCAAAGCTCGTGGTTTGCTAAGT
>WEIS01085365.1:268-13419 GCA_013389965.1 Todus mexicanus
AGCCTCATTTCTGGGGGCAGATACTGACAGAAGGTATAAAAAAAAATATGCAGCCGCTCTCCTAAACCCCCCTCCCAATGCTAAGGATGAATTCTAAGCACCAATTTGCTGAACATTAGCTTAAGAGTTTGGGTTATCTGGCAGATGGAAGACATCGTTTGCTTTTAATTGGCTAAACTAACGCTATCCAAGTTATTAACAGCATATGCCATCAGCCTTTCATAGCTAAATGAGAGATACTTACTCAGCTAACAAAACAGTTCAACCAGCCTAGTTGGATGAAATCTGGTTCATAAAACATCATATTCAAAGTTATAATCAAATCCCACTTTCACTTCTATGCAAGGACTGACTATGTTGCAAGTGCAAACTAAACACTTGACTTCTATTCTTTGAGGATTTGTTCAAGGTAACATCATGTTACAGCACTTCATTGTTCCTTTGCACACTGAAGTTCTGCTGTCACTGAAGTTACTGCTCCAATTAAGCAGAGAAATATCCCCCTTACGAGAAACTAAGCTACCAGAAAATCTTTCTTTTTTTTTTAAATAAATACTGATTTAATCTATAATACGGGTTGGAAAAAAAACCCACAACAAACAATAAATCAAAAAACTCCTTAAGTTTACACAAGTTCTAGAGATGACTGGATACCTTCAAGAAGAAAACCTAGAGGGCAATTACATATAAATATAGTATTTTTTGCTCACGAAGTTGTTGGCCTAAAAATTTTTGGAAGCTTGAAGAGTAGCCTAGATCAGTACCAATACACATTTTTGGTTCTCCTACTTTTCTTCCAACACGTGGTTACAGTTAGAGGGAGCACACTGTTAGACAGTCCTCTGGTCCAACTGAGCATAACTGCTCTCTTCTGACGAGGGCAGGTACTAAAAAGTTATTTTGAACCTATAACTTTAAATCTATTAGAATCAACAGATAAGTCTGTACAGAGAATTCATGTTTCATCTGACCAGCTGATCTATTCGTACACATTTTTAGTCAAAGGTCCATTCATCTGATCAATGCAACATTCTAAAATGCCTTGATTCTATGCCAAAGAATTGAAGGCAAATTATCTAACTTGCTCCCTGGAGAAAAAAAAACCCCAAGAACTCTTGTGCATCTTGCTTTTGTTGGAATGAATATAGCTATTTGAGCCATGATGCCACGGCTGCTTTAACACCAAGCTGCCTCCAGAAACAGCATCTCACCTTGTTCTGACTAACAACTCATGCTTACTGCCTTTCCTGTACAGCTTCACTGTATCTATACCAGAAATCCATTTAACTTAAGAGCAACTCAAATAAGAGAAGAGTCTAAATGTAAACGCTGTCTTTCTATTCACTGATCCCTAGTATATGTTCCTGCATGTAAGGGGCATGTTCTGGCCACCCAAGATCACTATTTTCAGCCACTAATTTAAGAGAGTGGCAAGCAAATAAGGTAGCTTCAAATATATTTGCTTATACTTAAGCCCACTGGTTTCTGCCCCTGCAAATAAAGTGTTAAAACACTTGAGTATAGCTGAGCACAACCGTTAATGAACACTTAAGATTTCTAACTACTTTCAGTTATATACAGAAGTAACATAAAGCTTTGCTTCTGGCACAGTTATTTGTAGGCAGGCTTATCTCCGAAACCCAACAAAGAGAGCTACTATCAAATGGAGCTTTTACACCACTTCTAAATTTAAACAAAGGAATATGACAGTTTCCTTTCCTTTTACTTCCTGACATCTGGCTTTTTCCTATTGTTTTTAAAAGCTGCCAGTATCCTGCGCTAGGCACACACAGCCAATTGTACGAACTTACCCTGTGAAGAGTCACTGTGTGTTGTTCCCATATAGCCGTTTCTTCCATTGTTGTGCTCTAAGGAGAAAAAAAACAACCCGAAGATTAGATTTCACTTTCAATAGCTTCTGCTAAACAACTGTACAATACCACATATAGAAGCTTACACTCCAAAGTCACATTAATATTCCTATTGAATAGCTCCCAAGAAGCAGCACTGGCTGATTTGTTACACGTTTCCTGTCTTTATAATGTCACATCTGAACTTCCCGTGCTCCTGTGGATGGGGGCAGGGAGAAGAACACACAAAAGAGATTTCTAATCATTACATATTTCAGAACTTGAATTGCCAAGAAATTTGAAGGGAAGGACGACAGGAATTTGCAATGCAGGCTCTCCTGGTTGCTTATTGAGTGGTGTACACTAAAGGAAGCTGGTTCAAGGCCTACTTTTCAGTTTTCCACTGTGATCATTTGTACTTACATTTTACCTTAGCCACCTCACCCTTGTGTGAACATGGTCCTTTGGTGTGTTCTAACTGCATGCAGACTGCCACCAATTCCTGAGCGCCCAGCTATAGATTACAGTGTCTGTGCTACTGTATTATGCATACAGGTCACATTTAACGGACTCCCTGCTTTGGCGCAGGCTAATTTCTCCAGTGAACAGAGAGGAATAAACACGGCAGCAATCAGCAAGGGCCTCTCTAAGGGGACTAGATTAAACAGTAACATTAGGACAATATTTACATACCTACATTTCTGCTTAAAAGAGCAGGTACTTGCACCACCTTGTGTGCCATGACAAACAAATGCCAGGAAAGGGGAAGATGGCAAAACTAGCGGAGCCAAAGGCTTGAAAACAGGCAGGAAGGCAGCAGGAAATCCACAGTGAACAGCGCGACGTCTCCTGCTATCCTGCCGCTGTTTTCCACCTTTCCCGAGGGAGTGCCCAGCGTTTTGCCCCTCACTCTCCCCTGCCATAAGCAAGCAATCCACCAGCTAAAGAAAAGAACTGGAACACAAACAGCTCTGAAAAGCAGGAGGGCTCTTTCTCTGAAAATCCACCTTTTGTTTTAGTTGCAGAAACTCAGTTACTACGATAAAAAGGACTCGACTTCTAGTCGGGTCCTACATTACAAAAGAGCAGAGCAGCAGGAGTGTTTACTCTCACAATCAACTTCATCCAATTTCACAACATTAGACTTTGCAAGCAGGTTTAAAAAGTGAGTTCTTCTCATGACCCCAAAAAGCTGTGAGGTTTTTTTCCTCCCCTTGTGTGTTCTGTTTGCAATGGTTCGGATGTCCTACGCTACTGCTCATTTCTTTTGGGGTTCACGTCTCCTGAAAGTGTTGGTCAAACTTAATTGGGATATATTTCATTCAAACAGCTTCCCCCCCCCATTCCCATTCAACACCAAATGTTACTACTTTGCATCACAAATTGATTCAACTCTATCCCAGAATTAGATTACTTCTCTCCAGCTTTTTAAAGGGAGACCAAGTATATATATTAAACCAGGAACAGTTTACAAGCACAAAGCCATCTTTGAAACAAAACAGAACGTTTTGCTTGCTAAACGGTTAATGAATACCAATTTTCTTCCTTATTTCTGATGCTCTCATTCTGTCTTAATTTTGGCAAGAGCTTCTCTGGTTTAACATCTCATCAATAACAATTATCTCCGTAAGTAAACTTTTAAAAGAAAAACCTTTAAGTGACTCCTGCTCAAAAAAACCCAAACCAACGCAACAGGATTCCAATAAGGGATGGTAAAAGTCACAATTCACATTTTAATTGAAATGGGCTGTCTCATTTCTATCTGCAATTCTCAACAAAGAAGTTAACGTGAAGGGCTCATTTATTGCGTTTGTCCTGGCAAAGACTTGCAGGTACAACGTTCTGTCAGTGCTCAGAGGTGCTTCTACATAGCACGACGGGAGCTACCACCAGATTTCAACGTCTCCAAGTTCCTGCGCCTCGCTGCTGGAGCTCGGTACACAGGGCACAGCACAAACACACCAACCGGTTCTGGATACGGCAAAGACTGATAAAACCCAGTTTAACCAGCTAAACACTGCTCCCACTGGATCTGGAAGAACTGGCAATCCCACAGAGCGAGGAGGATAAGATAACGAAAACTGCTAAGCAATGACTAAGAAAAATGGAAATGACCTCCGGAATGTGCTTCATAGAACTGTGACAAGACTTACTACCTCACAAAAAGCCATGACAAACCTAGAAAAAAACCCCACCCACATCAACTCCGTAGCCTTTCTACAACTGGACATGGACGCTGCTCAATCTGCTGACTGAGGCTGTCATTCTTAACACCTTTTTCCCTTCTGTAAGAGCTCAGGCCTTCCACTTTCCTGGCTTGTTCTGCTTCATTTTCTTGCTCGCACTATCTCCTTCACTCATCTATCACTAGCACCTCCTCTAGATTTTACTAATACATTCATTTCAAATTCACAAGCCTCGGAAACATCAAATATCCATTAGTTAGATGGCAAACGGAGTACTGTGTTATTTTCATTCCTTCTGCATGCCCAAACCGTCCAATCACGAACGCTGAAAACAGCACAAAGGCAGCCTGAGGTGAATTGCTGGCTTGGACACAAACTGCTTATGTGAGTTACCTCCTCATCCGGAAAGAATGGCATTCGCTCACAAAAGGCTGAGAAGTTCGATGAAGACCTGTGAAGGTACTCACCAACCTATCAAGCTCTGCCAACTGACGCAGAGGAACTAGCTGCTGCTTGTCATCATCCGAGGGCCGTGTTGTGACACTGCTTAAAAGCAGCCTTTCTTAAAGTGCTCTATTTTTCATGCAACATTTGAATTTCAGGAATCTTGTAAGGACTTCATTTCCCAGTCTCCAGAAACGGCAAACAGTGCTTGTAATCACGGGTTGGGGGCAGACAGCGTAGGGCTGCAGCGACGGTGCCAGACTGCTGCTGGTGCCACGCTTCAGACCCCAAATAACGTCACCCACTGACTCCAGTGAAACCAACATGACTCAGCAGGGACACACGTACAGTCCAACGCCTCAGAAACCAGGAACATACGAGAATACCAGGATGGTGCAGTCTATGGCTAAGAGTAATTTAACAGAGATTATAAAGTATGTTTCAAATGCAACTGGAGAACTGACTCCATTTGAACTTCACAAACTCCAGATATTACCTCTGTATTGCCTACAGTTCTTCACATGTATTAAGAATAAAAAGAATACAAAGAGAATGATGGTATCATGGCTACTGGTGGCAAAGAGATTTATTTTATGCTTTATTAAGCTTACAGTTTGCTTCAACTCATCTTAAACATCCTCATACATACAATTATTAGCATTCTCATCTCTGTGCACAGCAAGTCGATGTGTTTATGGTTGGTGTTTTGGGTGGGTTTTTTTAGCAGGAGGGTTTCTTTCCATTATTAAAGGACAAAGCCATACATGAAGCCGCAATTCATCGAATGCAGAAGTAATGCAACTTAGCATTCCCTCAGAATCTTGGAAGTGCCAAACCTCATTGCATGTTTTACCTTTGAAATTGTCCTGAAATATAAACACATCAAAATAAAGATCTTCCCAGAAAGCTCCCTTTTTGTAGGTCCTTCAAAAAGGAACAAGTTGTTGCTGTTGTTCCCCTTCTAACTGTATTTCTTTCCTGCTTCTCAAAGGCTGAGGTTTTCATTTTTCTTTTTTAAAAGCATGTTTTTTCTCATATAACTTTTACTTTCGCATATATCACACTGGTCACACACACATATACCTAAGATTAAATCTCCCCAATGCACTGATTCTGGAATTGTTAAGATTTTTCCTTCAAGTATCATTAAGGAAAAAAAAGTGCTTTGCCGGCTACCAGTTTGAGCAACATTGACATGTTTGCTCAGTTTACCTCCACAGCAGTTGGAAAAGCTTTTAACAGCAGCAGTAGCACTGGGGCCACTCACAACTTTGAGAAGCCAGTTCAAGCTCACCTTCGGAAAGACTGAAACAACAGCCACAGGAATTAGTATTTAAAAATTTAAAATAAAGGAAGGTTCCTGAGCTAAATGTGTGTGCAAGGATACTGCTTACTACTTTAGACTTTCGCACCCAGAGGAAGAGCTTGGACTAAGGCCAAAGCTCCTACATAGTCTTGAAACCAGCGCCAAAATAGTTTCTCAACATTTCTTTGCAGGTCTAGGGGGACACACCGGAGGAATAATAATTCTTGTTTTAACTTCTTATAAAAAGCAGTTAAGCGTGTGACGAATAACAAGTCAGATTTTAAGCAACTGTTTGCTCAACTATGATCAAGTTTTCACACAAGGTCAAAGGTGTTTTCCATCATCTTATTTCTTTGTAAAATCCAACAGTAATTTCCTATAAACAAGCAGTAAGTGTTGAGTATCTACTCCTGTTACATATTTCCATGTATTTCTCACTAAGAACAAAGAAATTATCAGATTTCCTGAGAAAACCATATTTAGGTATCCACCTTCGAACAGGCAGATTTTCATTTTCCTCTGGTCAACACAAGAGTAACCTACCACAGGAAGCAATAAAATACTTTTAGTATCTTTAAAGCCTTGTTTTGCAGATCAGCATTGACAGCTGTCCTGCAGATGATAAAGTGAAGCAACTACTTCTGCTACCTCAGGGGGTCATATTGTTGCTGTTCTCCACAAAACACAAGAGGAAAGCTATCTGTGACAGAGCCAAGGCGCTCTACTAACCCTTCCAGCCACAGCACCCAAACTAGAAGAAATTAAACGACCGGATCACAAACTCAACCAGATAAAGAATGCTATCTTTGCTCCAAGCTTGCAGCCTCACATTGTAGCTTTTGTGCACAATTTACTTCCACTAAAACACTGACATCTAAAACCATTCCTAATTGCCCTGATAAAAATCAAAACAACCTTGAGAAAGAGTTTTCTTATTCAAGACCTGAAAAAGAGAGAGAAAGAAGGTAAGGGGTTGTATCAAAAGAAGGGATCTAGCTTGTATGTAGAGGCTCTTCAGAAGGACACACCAGACACTCATACACCTTATATATCTTGATGGGTTTCTATTTGGCTTCTAAAATGAACTCTCAATTATTCTTCAGTCCACTTCCGCAGTGGGATGCTGTTGAACTTAAAAGTTTTAAAGGTTCAACGCGGAATCAATGCATTTTGACGGCACTTGTGGGAACAAGAATTAAGAGTTCTAATCATAGCAATTAGCACGGGCAATGAATTCTAAGAATTTCTGCGGGTTTGGTGGGTATCTAGGGGGTGGTATTTATTATTCCCTTCAAAAAAGAGAAAGAATATCCAAAATAAACAGCTTCCTGAGGAAGCTCAGAAAAGAAAACTGCATCTTCCTCAGGCAGCCCAAAGCAGAGAAAAAAAAGGTCATTTCCCCACGCACAGCATCTTTCAGCACTCAGTGGGAGCACTGTTTCCAACAGCGATCGAGAAGACTCCCTGCACACACTCACCTTTGTCCTTGCCTAGTTAAACTACAGCCATCTGACATTCCAACAGATACCCTCCAACAAAAGCCTTCAGCTGATTAAAAAAAAATAATTGATTTTTCTTAAACAGTTGTTCCCCTACAATTCATACAATGAAGACAGAATCCTATTATCAGACCAATTTTATCAGTAGAAATAAGAGCTCTGCCTTATATACGTCTTTATACAACAGACACAACGCACATCTGCTCTGCAGAGTATCCCACAGATATTTGAGCCATTTCAAATAGTAGAAACAACGTACACAAAGAGAAGGGTACCTGAGGCAGGATAAGCACAGCGAACTGCACACTGCTGAAGCCAGTTGTTTGCACCCAGAACTCCGGTAGCTCTGCACTAGACTCTGCAAGCCACCTATACCCTTGTTTTTTACTTAATCATCTCTCTTTGCTGAGGAAAGACTCAAGAGAGATCTGAGCAGCTCAGGGACTGCTGCAGAGAAACAACAAGCACCTGATGCTCTATGATTATCTCTTTTACACAGCAATACTAAGTGGAGGAGAAAACACCCAGTGAAGCACTCGCTTGTCAGATTTGTATAATAAAAAGATTTTCATTCTTCACTGGAGCTGAGAAGCAAGCCTTTAGTCTCACCTTCTGCCTGAGCGGACATTCATGGAAATGACATCAATAATCTATTTTGGAAACAGAAATATTAACCTTATTCTCTCAAGCAGATGTACCGAACACCTAAAAGAAAAGCAGTGCCTCTACTACAGTCTCTACTACAACAACACATACCCACCGCCTGGACAACAGGAGTCATCTTTACATCAGGAACAGGAACCTTGAGAAGAAAAACTGGGACTAAGCTTAACTTTTTTTTTTTAATACTAGCTAGGTTGTTTCACCACTCCACTCAACTCTCCCCATGCTTCCACAACCCCATGTTGCTTCAGGAGACAATACCTTACTGCACACAATCTTCACAGTTTCCTGCTCTAAAATTCTCTGCTAGACTCTAGATGTATGCAGTATCTACATATTCAAATACATTCCTTGTGCTAGTTTTGCTGATGAATTGTTGTGCAAGACATCTTTGCTCGGACATTTCTGCTCTGACTTTTGGGCGCCATTGTCTCCAAACTGGAGAAAAAACCAACAACAACAAACCAACAAAAAAAACCCAAACAAACAAACAAAATAACTAAAACACCAACCAACTGTTCAGTATTCACCTAATTCCATGTAATACCCAGCTTTTTTAGCATGACTCACTTCCAGAATGGCCTCTCAAGTCCAAGCCTCACATATCACAGGCAGCTCTCTGGTCTCCCAGGGTTATAAAATCTTTCTGTTGTTCCTGCTGCTCAATGCAAAAACCAGCAGACTCTCCTTGCCTAAACAAGAACAGTATGCAGAAATTCAAAGGGGGATACTGCATTCTAGTGAAAAGAATTCGAGTGGGTTATAGATCCAGTTAAATCGGAGTATTTATAGAGGCGTTTATGATACAGGCCTAGCAAACACCATTATCCCTGAACGGCAGAAGGCTGATGCTCACAAGTAAGAAGTCCAAACAAACCAGAATGGAAGACCCAAAGGCAGATACATCTCAAACGATCTTAGGTGAAGTTACTTGAGCGGAAGAGTACCACTCAAACACCCTGGTAACGCTATCAGCCAGCAGCTAAGCAAAGCTTCTGAGCGTCACGACCTCCAAGGCAGGGGGAAAACTCTGCTTTAGAATTTGGGATCCTTGTCTGCTTTGCTTCTTTCCATTTTGCCTTCCAGCTGGCAGCAAAATCACCAACTCCAAAGCATTGGAAAGCAGCATTTTGCAGACCGCTACTGCAGACCAGTATGGTAACAAAATGGGATCAAAATCACAATGGAACAGAAAGGCTAAAGAACAAAACCAAACCAAAAAAAGCAGGTGGTAAGCCACACTTCCCTCTCCACAGCAAATGACGTTTCCAAGGGAAGCACAGAGAGCTTGTGCTCTGCTTTTGGTTTTATTTTAAGTAAGCTTCTCTACCATACTGACATAGGTCAGTTGCTAGGACAAAGATTCCGAAACTATAGGTTTTAATATATAACTGAAAATATTTATCTTCTCTTTCAATTAGAGATCAACTTTACCTCAGATGTGTACTTTTTCAAATCATTTCAAACCCAAGATCTTCAAGAGTCCGTGGTGTTTTAATTCTTTACATCTCAGGATGCAACTTGAAAAGCACTTTTAGCACAAGTAACTGCTTAAGCAGCACACACCGTCCTCCTACTATTTTCCAGCCTCAAAAATACCTCCCCCTCATATTACACTTGTGCACGCGTTAACACGAACAGATGTGGTCGCTTCTATCTGTACCAGTTCCTCATCAGTCCATCCCAACTCAACTGCCAGCAGCTGCCAGTGATGCGGTTTGTAAGCCAGTCCTGTTACCATCCAAAGCCAAACTACAGCCTCACATGGAAGAAGAATAAGCAATACTGAAGTAAAAACAAGTACACAAATGTATACAAATAACTCTTACGAAGTGTACACAGCCAGGACCACAGTTTCACAGCAACTGACGCAAACTGAAATGGGAAGCTCTCATCAGGTATTAGCTGCTTGGTTGAGTTTGTTTTACAATGACGGGGGGAGGGGTGGGGTGGGGTGCATGAAATGGTGCTGCAGCCCACGCAGGCAGACGTGGAAACTCCATCCTTGAAGGTGTTCAAGACTCAGCTGGGCAAGATACTGGGCAAACTGCCACAGAAGATCCTGCTTTGAGCATGGGGCTGGACTAGATGACCTCCAAAGCTCCATTCTGATCTCACTGCTCTGCAATTATTCCATAAACCAGACCTAGTGAGAACTGCTTTGAGCAAAGGGTTGGACCAGCTGATCTCTAGAGTCCCTTCCAACCTTAATTACTCGGTGACTCTATCTAAGTCACACTTTGAGTGTTTTCCCGAGAGCAAATCATAGAATAATTAAGGCTGGAAAAAATCTCTTAGATCATCGAGTCCAGCCTATGACCTACCACCACCATATCAGCTAAACCCTGCCACTAAGTGTGGCATCCAATCACGCAACTGCAGACACAGCCTCCATCTCTTCTCTTACACGTAGCTCAGTGTTATTGCTTTATCACTCAGTTAAGAACATTAGTTCTTCCAGTTTGTTTTTTTCCCTTGGAGAAGCACACAGTATCAATACCACAGAAAACAAGTATCATACTGCACTGATTTATATAAGAAACCTAAACCAGGCTTAGGTACTCCACTACTGCTTCTTAATTCAACAATTCAAAGCCAAAAAATTACCAACATGAAGTTAGACAAGCAGCAATCAAAGCATTCGAGCACCTCACACTGAGCCAGAATGCCCCTTACCTTGTTCCTAATCCAGAAAAATCACAAGCTAGTTACCAAGTACGGCACCGCCACTTTGAGACGTTCTACTCTGGAGACCTGTCAAACAAGATACTCAGGATAGGCACCAGTATCCCACCAAGACAGAGCATAAGTGGTTTGCCCAAGATACTACTCAAAGTTTTCAAGTATCAGTCAGACCAAACACACATTTAAGAGCCTTGCACAAGAGCACACACGTTCTTTAAGGCCCACACAGCCAGAATTCCACAGGCATTTTTTTCCTGATATTTTCCTCCCTGAACCTGAGTGTGAAGAAATACATCGCTTCAAGCAGTAAGATTTGTTTTCTTATTTTTATAGGTACAAAATTTCTTCTTCTGAATCTCAACCAATCATTCTTGGCAAGAAATTTGGGGTTGTGTCCTTCCCTACCCTGAACGACCACACACAGATGACATTTCTCCCCACCCCCAATTTCAGCAACTGTCAGTTAAAAAGACTCAATTTTAGGAGCCCCACGGCTGCTGGTGTTCTGCAGGGGCTCATTACAAATCTAAGCTCACATTAACTTTATATATTCAAAGGAAGTAAGTCAGAAGACAAGGATAGAGAAATGCATGAGTTTAAAGAGAAGATGGGAAAGAAGGTGAAATATTAGAGCCATTTGAGTAAGAGTAATTTCAGTTACAAAGCTGTTAGTGACTTTGGTGAAAGGAGTCAATACTAACACGTAACAAACACAAGAGGGTTTTTTGTTTGGTTGGGGTTTTTTTGTTTTTCCTTCTTGAAGTGCAGTGCTTGTGAGTTGAGAGAGGAAGAAAAAAGTACAAGAAGTGCACGGGAGAGAAGGAATGAGAACAAGAGCAGCATTGCAATACCCTGCTGGTCAGAGTTTCAGATGGGAGGACAAGGTAACAAACACTCCAGCAGTGATTAATGTTCATGTGTCTAAAAGGCTTATTCAGCTATCAGTAAGGAAAACATTCCTGAACTTTCTTATCAGGCAAGTATGGAAAGTGGAAAACACAACCTTTTTCCTCAGCAAAAGAGACTATGCTATTAAGAGCGCCTAATTTCGTATTACCTCACCAGGAAGCTGAGTACTCATTTACCTAGTTTTCCAAAACACGTACGTTGAAGGGGAAGAGGCGTCTGTTTAAGCAGGCACAATCTAGTACACTTAGACACTTCACAACAATTCTCTCTCCATCTCCCGAGATATATATAAACACAACATGAGTGTGCTCCAGGATTATCTTCCTGAAAAAAACCTTCCTTTCTAAAGCTGAAGCATGAACTAAGTGATACAGAGGAAAAAAACCAAACCAAAACAAAATAATAATCAGCATGCTGCAGTTGTCCTTTCATCCAATTACAAAAGTGAGTAATGTAGCACAGGTAGAACTCAAAACTGGGTAACGTTAAAAGTTGAAGATGTGGAAAGAAAGAAACACATTAATATTAGTGGCATTATTTATATTCTGAACAATATAGTGCAGAAGAAGAGGAGACAAGTGTCCTTTCCTTTTTACGCCAAGTGGTTACACTGCATTCAGCGGCCAATGGACCTACACAGGAACTCCCACATCCCAAGAAGCATTTTCCTACAGCTCATTTAACCACTTCATTTTCATCAGTCCTTTGTACCCTTTTCTCTAGTGTCTAAACAATGGATTAAAATCATCTACCACTAAAAAGAAAAACTAAAGTGGCTGTGAAAGTTTGGTTTCAGAAGTGGTAGGAAGGAGCAAATGGGGTCTAAGAAAAGGGCCAGGTTATTTCAGTAACGGTGTGAACCAGCTGAGCAGGTGCCAACATGCGTCGCAGACACAAGGCTTAACACCAGATCACTTCGAGCAAACTCTGTCAGAACAAGCAGAAGCGTTAAACCAGCACCTTCAGATTGCTGCTTGACAATACAAAGGGTTAACGAGCGCAAAAGCCTAAGCTTAAGGCTACTCTCATCCTCAGGGTAAAATATTCCCCTTATTTGCAAAACTACTCTGGATTTAATCAAGGAATCAGTCCGGCTTTGGTGAGGACTTCCTTGAGGTGGAAGAGGAGCAGGCAAGATGAGAAGCTAACACAAACCCAGGCGCGTCTTCTGGTGGGTTATTCATTGACAATGAATGTCAAACCCTCACTCCCAACATTCATGCAGTAACTTTCACTTTCATTACCCCAGCTGCTTCAGTGGGTAACAAGCAACTGCTTATTCACAGTCAGTTAGAGGGGGATTTTTATTTATTTCTTTAAAACCTAATCCTGGCTATGCTGTTAAACATTTGAAATACATGGATGTTTCTTTTCCGAAGGCAAAAGCAGACTGTTATCAAAGCAAGACTTACAAACGTGTTTTATGGAAACATGCAAATATGTGGATTCTACGTTCCAATTTATGACCCTTTTCCTTAATCTGCTTCATTCTCTTCAGGACCCATGGCCACTAACAAGCACAAGAGAAAATAGTAAAGAATCAGCAAGACACTGCCACACTTCTTCCCCTTTCCTTCAGAGGACATACAGCAGCAACAGGGATGCCCCT
>WEIS01085366.1:0-48314 GCA_013389965.1 Todus mexicanus
AAAAAAAAAGGCGTGTGTGGAACAGTGAGAGCTTTCCTGTGAACCCGCACGGGGAAGAGGGAAGCTGGTTTCTGAACTCCTTTTGTCTGAAGGGGGCTGGGGGTTGTTCCTGGCACACCCCAGCCCCACGGCTCCCGGCTGCGTGGGTGTGTTGTGTACATAATGTATCTGTGTAAAATGCTGTATAGTCCTTGGAGAGAGACTAAGCCTTGTGCAGCGTTCATGGCTGCTCGGGCTGTTCCTAAATGTGTATGATAACTAATGGGGGCAGGGCTGTGATTTAACTGATTTAATACAGAGCATTATTATTGTTATAAATGGAATAAATATTTATTGGGTGTTCTACTCCAGTACTGTGAAGGAGACAAGACCTTGTGAAGGTCTGGGGCCTGTTGCAGAGGTGACTTAATCCTGTTACAAATTTGCTTTCTGAATAAACTCATTCAGATGGGCACTGACTAGCTGTGTTTCTTCTGCAGAGATCACCTTGAAATTCGCCCAGAAACAAAAGCAAAGAATGAACTCTTTATTATGAATACCTGCCCTGGCAGCGATGCCCTCTTCCACTTTGCTTTCCTGAATGTTTTCCTGCAGACAGACACCAGAGACATTTCTCTTGGCTCACGTTTCACAGCCAGACGCCACGTTCAGATTGATTTCTTACTCTGTTCCCTTGAGGAACGCTTCCCTGACCCCACCTTTACCCAGAGAGAACAAAGAGCAGGAGCTACTGTTCAGCTGACACACAACAGCTTTAAAGTGGAGCAACTGAACCACTTCTGCACCTCTGATTTGAGGAAAAGCAGAAGAATGCTGCTTAAAGGCCATCAGCACCAAACAGGAAAGAGCTGTTGTGCTGGAAAGAGGATACTTCATCTGACGAGGCTGTAGCTCAGCAGACGGGAGTTTCTCTCGCCTGGGATTCTCATCAGAACATCCTTCACCTTTAACAAACAGCCCTTTAGAGGCTTCTGGTTTTGCAGACTAAGGCTCTAGTGTTTATTTGAATAAAGGCAGAGTTTTGCTTTCAAAAAGAGAATACTCGGTAAGAAGGACCCTATACCTAACACCAGGGATGGAACAGTTCCAGTGGGGAAAAAAATAGGACAGTGCAGGGCAAGCAGTGGTTATTGCCTCGGTTATGTAGAAGCTGAAGGTACAGCACAAAAACATGCAAGACGGAGAGCTAGAAGACACTCGTCTGTTCAACCCACCCCAGTATCTGCTACGAGTAATCTTCAAGGAGCTGTTTAAGCTTACTGAAGTCTTGCCAGGGTACTCAGGAGGTTCCGTGAGTTCCACAGCCAGCCGTGGCCAAGAGCACTCGGGGCTAAATCAGGCACTGCTATTGCAGTGATTGAAGTTGGCAACCCCAGTGCTCCTGCTCTCTTCCCGCAGAAGCGGTGCTGGAGCCCCATCACCCAGGGCCTTAAGGAACCTGCTGCAATCGTTGGGGTGACAGCGCTAAGCTCAGGAATTACAGAGGAACACAGCGATCGCTGCGAGAAGCAGGGACCATGAGACCCGTAGCACTCGCTGTTCTGGTGTGGAGTCGGTAGAAACAGGTTTACCCAGTTTACACTAGGGCAGAAATCCCACTTCAGCCTCAGAGCAGCCTCCAAGCAGGAGCTGCCCACGTGTGTCAGCCTGTGGTTAGACCGGGCTTTGGCAAGTGGTGTCTTCTGGGCCCGTATCTAAAGAAGCTACAGCTCCACCCCTGTTTGCTGTGTTCCACAAACAGCCTACGCAGAAATACCTTTCTAAGAACCAAGCAATTGTGTGCAAAACTCCCACCTTGTCTGTCCAGGCACTGAAGCATTTTCCTTTACAACGGAGAAAGGGAGTTAGCTTCCTCATCTGACAAGCTCTGGCACTTTACCGCAGCTCCTGGGCACCCCGTTGATGCAGATCTGCTCCACCTCCCTATCAGTGATAGCACCTGCTCGCATGCACAGCTTTTTAAGCTCTACAGGATAAAAAGATTAGGTTATAATTAAGTACAGTTTGAAAATGACCCAGAGAAAGAGCAAGAGAAAGAGAGATGGTTTTATTCTAGTCATGGAGACCTTCGTTATACAGAAATGATAGTTTATTTCATCCAATAAACAAGAGTGACAGGTAGATCACAAACTGCATCACAGCTACTACCAGCACTGAGACAGTTCACCCACAAGTCTGGGGTAATACAATAACCCAACTGCACACAGCAGAGAATTTAACAATCAGCTCAAAAACTCAACATTGGGATTTGGTTAACGTTTTTGGAGGGGTGTGTGTGTGTGTATATATATATGTATATAGATATTCTTTCCCTACTTAAGTATTTCCTAAAATCCACATGGAAGCACAAATGGCTTTAAACACCTGGACATATATAGATATTTTTTTTCATCTTATATATATATATATTTATAGATATTTATAACAGTAAAGATATGTTTCTCATTACTACATTATACTTGTTTAACTCCTTTAAGCAGCTGGGAAGAAAGAAAACAAAAACCAGTTTTCACTACAATCACGTCTGATATGTGTGTGTCACAAAATACAAACGAAAACAAGCCATGTGTGAGATTCGAGTCAGACCATTCCAGGACAGAACAGCTAAGAGGCAGGCAAAGAGTCTCAGAGGGAGCAGGCCTACATGTCAAATGGTGGCTTTGGGCTCTCCGGGCGGGAGGAACTGGCCTTACCCGGCCGGCTGGAGTTTAGAGACAAGAAAAACAAAGAAAAGAAAAGAAAAGAAAAAAAAAAACAGGGAAAGGGAGAGGGAAGGGAAAAGGGGGAGAAGTAGTAAAAGAATAGTTAAAATACAGAAAGGAACCGGCATCAGAACAACAGAGGATCCACAACAGAAACCAAGAGCAATAGCACTGAAATAAGGGAACTTAAACACGAATCAGGCCTGCAAAACACAGGTGGCTCATTTAGCTCTGGGAGAGACATGACAGCTGAGATGGACAGGGTTGATATATTTTTAATTCTCAAGTATCGGTCGCGGTTTGCTTTTTTTCTTTTTTAATACATGTAGCATGAAAAGTAAAAACCAAACCTTAAGAAGATGAGTAGCAATCAACAACGGTTACAAGTTTCCCCAAAACACGTACCATCCACATGCAAGAAGAAAAGGCTACGGAAGAAGTCACCACAGTACCCAAAAAACACTGGAAGATGTGCTTATCCGAAGCAGAAATATTTTCAACAGAACGTTACACAGCGAACTCCCTGAAAACGTTTGGTTGTCCATTTGCAAGGGGGGAGCAACGAGCGTTCCCTATTCCCCTCTCCCTGCTGGCTTCAGGAAAGTCAGCCCAAAGCGATGCTGCCAGACAAGGGCTGGCAGGAGCCAGTGCGTCCCCAGCAGGGCATCCCCGGCTCTCCGGGGAGCTGCGTGCGAGCAGGTCCGTGTGCTCCCCGCACGCGGAGGTGTGTGCGCTATCTCAGACTTCACTCTAGCAGGACTACGCCGATCCATCGAGTTCCCCCCTGTCTCCATCCCCCTGCCTCATTCAGATAGAAGGTTGATTGCACTGTTCCCAACATGAATTTTTGCACCTTAGAAGTCAAACTAATACACAGGACATCTAATCTGTTCCTAACGGTGTCACACGTTCTGACGGTTTGTTTTGTTAGTTTGTTTTGTTTTTTTTTAAATCTTCTAAGTCACACTTTTTGTTGTCTTAACTACAAGAAAGGAAAACAGCTACCGAGATCAGTCCTAGGTGCTAGAGCTAACTGATGCAGGCAGGACACTTATCCAGGCTAGACCAGGCAGGTGAGATTACTGGGTGGACAGCCGGCACTCGGGCTTAAGCACGTCCCTGCGGCTGATCTCTCCAAGGAGCCTGTGTACTTCAGGGATCCATGCCACTGAATGAAGGCTACTCTACGCTCACAAAGCAATACAGGACGCACGAGTGAAGACGAAGAGCTCGATCACTAGGCTAGTGCTTTACGACACACCAGGAAGGGGTGGCGGGAGGCGGAGAGGTGGGATGGATGAGAGGAGTGACTGTGGCTGTGGAAGGGAGGGTGGAATGGGGAAGCCGCCAGCACGGCATTCGTCGCCAGCTGTCTACAGCCTCGAGTTATAAATCTAAGAGGGACGGTTCAGTCGGTCGGATTATGGTAGGTCGAGTAGGTGAGGCAGGGCCCCTTCTGCTGTGAAAAAGCAGAAAACAAAAACAAGAGAACACACACCGTGGTTAGCACAGCAGTAGCAGTCACAATCACACATGCTTCTCCACCTCGCCTGAGCCAGCAAGAGAATAAAACCCGAGGCACAAACTACCGCCAGAGCGCAGCTCCACGACGGAGACTCGCAGGTTTACACCCGGCCTCGCGCTGGCCCTTCCGCACACTGCGGGTCGCCAGGAAAGCAATCTGCTGGACGGCCAGTTTTGCTTTCCCTCTGGAATTTGGAAGTGCAGAGATTTATCGCCAGTGAGCACGCTGGCTCTGGAATGAGAGTTGAGAAGCATGGACAACAGTGAGCTCCTGTATCAAGCACATGACAGTCACACAGCATGGATGGGGTCCTCTGAGACGCGCTGCTGTCAGAGGTTCGTGGCTGGTTTGGAGGAGCACCTTCTTCCCCTGCCCTCGAGGCTACTGCGAGCCTGAGATTCCCTGTTCCAATACACAAAACTGATCTTTGATGTTAGGGGCAAACCTGCTGCTTCCACTTCCCTAGCTCTGGTGCTCAGCAAATGCAGCTTCTACTTCAACAAAAGGAAGCTTGGCCATCGCTGTTCTATTCCATTTCTGCTCTTTTGCTGGTACTTCAGGCAGGTAAAGTGGGCAGCAACTTAAGTATTTGCATTCCACGTGGGTTAAGTGCTCTGAGATCTCCTTCCTGTCAGGGACTGGGGAAAAACAAAACCCCAGAAGACAAGACAACAGCCCTGCCATCTCTCAGCTCATTACTTGAAAGATCACTTCAGCCTCAGACTATGGGCTTTAGGAAGCCTACAAATAAAACCAAAGTTCTGTAAGTCAGTGGGTCCAACCTCCGTGTTTCCTTTAAAGTACATTCCCTGCAGTGTCTGCAGCCTAAACAGCATCACAATGGTCTATGGTAATTTAACTGTTCGGTGCCAAGCCAGGCTAGATTCACTGTCCAAACTGCCTGAAATGCAAAGAGCAAACCCAACAGGACGTAGACCAAATGGAGAGGAAGCACTTGCACCGATCGTGCAGAACCAGGAGTCACAGAACTAACGCCTGAACAATTCCATGCTGACAAGCTTTAATTTTGAGATTACAGAGAACCAACTGACGGCTGCAAATGAAGGTCCTCTCCTAAGAGAGGGGCTACGGGGAGGGAGGGAAGAGGGACAGAGGAGGGTATTTGCACCAGTACAGACTCCAGAGGTAGGGAAATCTTGTTTTGTACTGTCTGCAAGTCTATAATCATGCGGGTACCAGAGGAGCTGTGCTCCTATAAACTGAGGCAAGCTCCCTCATCTTAGCAAATGAAGCAGAGAAACTCCACAGCCCTGTTTATTAAACCTCAGCAGAATTTATTGCTCTGTATCTATTAAGCCCCAGATCTCAAAACTATTAGAGCCACTTGTTCCTTGCCCTGCGAAACGACACAAAAAAGCTTCAGACCGTAAAACATTTCCAAACGTTATTTCCTTGACTGAAAATGTCAATGGGGACTGCAAGACCCCGCTGCCAGCCTGCGAGTCAAGTTACAGCAAATAATGATGGGATTGAGCTAACCTGGGAACTACAGCCGCCTAGGAAGGGTGCTGAAATAACACTATCTCCCCGAAGCAAAGTCTGCAAGGAGATGTTCCAGCTGGGGAATCTGTGACCCTGAACTTCACAACACACGGGATCCGTGCGTTACCTCTACAGGGAGCTCATGGCGTAAGCACAGCCGCGCCAACCACTGGTCGGATGGCTGCCACCATCCCTGGAACAGAAACAGCGCTTGAATTAAAACCTTACCAGACTTCAGGTCGCCCTTTAGCGAGGTGCTGTTGCACTGTCACGTGTGTTAGAAGGCATTTTCGGAGAAGCTTGAAGGACTTTTTGCATTTCAGGAGTTTGGACAGGTTGTCCCAACAGCCTCTGCAGGCTTACATGAGAAGGAGGTTTGAAGCGACCGGACTATAATGTGTTCTAAAGCAAGAGAGGCCTCTTGATTCTACCAGAATAAATAGGACTGAAAGGAGCACAAATAATTTGCAGGTAGACGGGCTGCTTTTACCCAGCGTACTATGATTTTTGCAGACACTTATTTCTCTCTGCACTCAGAGCATTTTAGGGGGAAGAGCTGTAGCCTTCTAAAGTTACAGGTTCTATCTCTGCTCAGCTTTTCTGGAGACACTTGCAGAATCTGCCTGATAAGGTTACAGAAGGCTGAAAACTGTTTTCCAGCACAAAAAGGGACAGACAAGTCTCTCAAGTAACATTTACCCCTGAAATGCTGCTTCAGCCTCACTACATTGCTAGCCAAGCCCTTTTACATCACTCCAAAGTCACTTTCCTCTGTCAGGACAAAGAGGAACAAAGTTTGCTCAGAGGGAAGAAGCCTGTGACAGTCTCCAGTACGTGGGAAGTAAGACCTGAATCCTGAACTCAAGCAGACTGCTTACAGTGACTGTCACATCCCTTCAAGTCACTCTTTCAAGCCGTATCCAGACTAGAACCCTGAGGAATCACCAGGTTAATAGAGAATTCTGCTGATAAGGACCTAACAGAGATGGTAAATCATGACATTTATTCCCCCGGGCTGCAAAAAGTTTGAGGTGGCTTTTATTTTTTTGAGGTTGTTTGGGTTTGGGGTTTTTTTGTGTTTAATTTTTATTTCCTTGGTGCTCTTTATGCCAGATTAAGAACAGAACGCCCCATAACAGCGAGTCCCAGAACGAGGTACAGACAACAGCGAGCCTCTTTCCTGAGGTTGTTCACCAAGATGCGCGTCTCGAGGGCTGCCGGGGATGTCTGCGGCAGGCAGAGTGTCGGAGGAAAAGGCTGATTGCTCCAACACCTCTGCAGTGTGTCATCAGTGAGGAGGGCTGACGGGTGATGTCCTCAGAGATGTCAATCACTGAACAATCACCGCATGGGTTTGATGGGATGTGGTACCTCTCAGCTCTAGCTGCAGTTACAGACACCATCTGCTGCAAGACGGGGGCTGGCTGTGATCCCCTCTGCCAGGGAACAGGGCCTTCAACTTCTGCTATTCCTATTCAGACAGGACTCAAGCGAATACTCCCTGCCCCCAGTTCTCTCTGCCACAACCAGCAGCAAGGGAATCTACAGGAGTTGCTGCTGGTTCACTCCTCCCAGTCAGACCTTTCACTTCAAGAACCAACATCCACAGAGAGTGAGAGAAGGGGCACAGAAAACTCACATCTGCCAATTTCTGCCCTCGCTACCCCTTGGGCAACAAGGGGTGGACATTCCCAGGAAAGAGACTCAGGAAACTTGCAGGATCTCCTTTCTCACAACCCAACTCGCAGCATTAACAGGACAAGGAAGAGTTGTTGGTCCAACAGGTGAGCCTGCCCCAATACCCTGCTACATCACTGAGCACGTACAATGCTGCAAAATGCAGGGAGAGGTAGGAAAGGGAAACAAGCAGGAGCTCAGGGCAGAGTGTTTGGGGGGATACAGATCACCAAACCCTTCCTCTCACAGGGGCAGAGGGCAGGGGAGAGAAGGCAGGTTGAATGGAAGCAGAAGAGTAACCTAGAAGGTAAAGGGTCAAGCGGAGAACAAGCAAAGGGAGTTTGCTTCTAATTGATGATAGGACACAAGGGTAACAGGGAACATTCAATGTCAGAGCTACCCTGCACTCAGACATGGAAGTCCTGATACTCACAACCAAAACTCCTCCTGCCTTCCACAAGCACTAGGGACACAGGGACGAGGGGGGCACTTCTCCAGCCAGACATTAGAATATAAGAAGAGGAGTCTGAACTAACAACTCCCCTTGTCTCTATCTTGATCCTAACAGAGCTGACACACACAGTTCAGACCTTGTTGCCAGAGCTCATTCCCCCATCCCACCTCCTGTCTAGGAGCAGAGAAAGGCTCCTCCAGTGACCTTAACTCAGGCAGGGAGGCTCTGCCAGCTCCCGCAGCTCAAGCAGCTGCTCTGTCTCTGACCAGCCAGTTTTTCTGTTCAAGACTCCTCCCTTTATAAGATCCTGGAAGAGGTGGTTCATCGGACAAGGGACTCTGTTACTAACACAAGAACTAGGCAGCAGAGGTGAGCTGCGGAGCGAAGTCATGGAGGATGGGGACACAATGACTCATGCATCGCAGGGAGAGTGCAAAACGTACCGTGGCTGCCAGTCCTCAGGGGTCACTGATAGTGATTCTGAAAGACAACATGAAATCAACATGGCAGTTCAGACAGTTCAAGGCAGAGGCCACACAGACTGTCAGGAAGGTGGAACAGAGACATGCGCTGGCACAGACACATTCGCACGGCCCCCTCCAGACCACGGCGCGGGTGGGCAGCGCTGGGTAGGGCTGCGCTCCACCACACACACGGTCACAGCCTCATCTCTGCACGCATCCGGAACCCTGTTGTGCACAGGGGTGTGTCAAAAGCCATCCGTCTGTCCACGCACTCACCAGCTGTTGCTCACTCACCCATCAAGTCCACTCACACATCCAGGCTGATGTTCATACCCGCTGAACCTAGGGCTCAGCACCCACCAGCTGGGCACAGGTATCAAGCTTGTCTCGATTCATCTTCTGACCACATTAAATGCTAGAGTTGAAACAAACAGCTCAGGGCAGAGGGACATAATGCACAGCCCTGAGCACTACCCAAAAAGGGAAGAAGCAGGTGAAGGCTTGTATTATGAAGGTCACAAATAATGTGAGCAGCTACTCCAATCTTCTGAATAATTCAAGTCATAAAGTTGTGTGAAGTTACGCTCATAGTGATGCTGATCACTTGCATTTTTGTCCTTAGATGTACCAAAGAATAAAGAACCCAATAAGGCCTTCAACAGAGTTTTTCAATGGTTAAGTCTCTCTCACTTAAACTTACTGATTTCTCCTTCAAGTTTGCCTAAGCTTTCACCTACAGTTTCTATCAAACTATTTTCAACTGAAGAGACAAAGCACCTGGAGGAGTATCTCTGCAGTTTTCTTTCCCAGAGCAACTCCTCCCCCATAGCTCCAATAAACAACAGTCCAATGCAGCCCTTTGTTACACATGGGTTTGTTATCTTTCAGCTTCCACAGGTATATATTTGGCAATATGGACTTTCGTAGGAGACCGAATAAATGCTAAGTACAGCGGCAGGATGGCAAGGTTTGTTTTAACTATCCTTAATTATATGCAGGAAAACCTTCCCGTGCAAGAAAATGGACTGTGTGGCGTTTACACCTGAAGGCACGTGCCTATTCAGTTATGTCCATGAAAAAGACGTGAAGGAAGGAGTGACACTCGTCTAAGTTCATCATTCGTAAAATCGGGCACTCACGCAAACTAGAGGCACAATAACATCAAAGTTCTATGCAGGCATCCGTGTGCACAGACACACAAAGCCCATCCAGCCACCACCACACTTCCAGCTCACTACACAGCACCAACTCCCACAGCAAAGCCCACGCACACCATATACAAGAGCTTTGCTCCTCTCGCACACACGCAATAGTGTAGCCCAGTTAGCAAGGGAAAAGATGGGGATTAAAAAAAAGCAACGATGGAGATGGCATCCGTTCACCCATGGCAGAAGGACCCGAGTCCAAGTGCTAGCAGGGAACATTCTTATTCTATATACAGGAGAGGAAGAGAAAGAGTCCCTTGTCATTGGAAATTCTCCATTCATCAGTGAACTCAAATGACAAGCTGGTATCAGGATCCGGAGGAGTCTATGAACAACTGGAAGAATCAGAGAGGGGGGGATCAGAGAATGAGCATCACTTCACAGCTTCTGGAATTACATTCTCAACTCCAGATCAGGGCAGTCAGTAGCATGCAATCCAACCTACCACCTCTCCTTCTAAAGCAAGGGATTTCTTCCTCTGCTCCAGTGCTGTTCCCTACATTCCCCCAAACCTTTCTACATCATGCAAAAGGCAGAAAAGCCATCAAGATAGGCTATGACAGGTTTCTTCAAAAATAAGGCCAATTAATGTCAGCCCATTTGGGAAATCCTATCACGATGATCAGGTATATAGAATATTGTTCATGAGTGAAGAAATGAAACTGAGTGAACGAAGGAAGATGGAGACAGAAAGAAGCACAACTATACTACAAAACAAAACCACAAAGTGACGGTATATGGAAAAGCAGGGTCACAGGAAGCAAGAGCCAAAAGACACGGTAGAAGCATGCTGACATCCAGAGGTACCACCAGCAGGACTGCAGTCCCTGGGGCAACACCGAGCCATGTGTGGACAAATCACTGGGGGAGCTGCATCAAGGTGCATAAGGGAGGACTGGGGCAGAGGCACCAAGAAAGTAAAACCATTTTCACACACCAGACTCAAACTGGTTCAGTGTCTCTTTGGATTCATCCACCTCTGGGCCGGATACAGCCTGGCAGAGAACATTTCCTCTCCAAACAGGCAGCACCAAGCATGAGCTGGGGCACTATCACAGGAGGAACCATCTACCTGCCATATACCATCACCACTCATAGATCATCTGGGTGACAAAGCTTTAGACATGTGCCACCAGTATCCACTGGAGGGGAAGTATTTTCCACAAGGGAAGAGTTCCCTCTGGCATGTCATGGGGGAGTTCCTGGTTATGTTCATTCTTTACTCTGCGATTACCTTCCCTTCCTCACAGGGAGACCAAGCACTCAACATAAAATCATCCCTGGTTCCAGATTGCCTCTTAAATTCCACTCAGGAGCACGTGCTCAGCAGCACAGGGGATAATCCCTTATTACTACATTGAAGTAACTGAACAGGAAAGGAATTAACTTTCCTAATGGAAAAGCAAAGCCGTGTGATTCCAACACCCTAGACCGCAAAATGTTGAGGTTGACTATAGAAGCAACTAAAATGCCTAAAAAAGTATAAATCCATTTCCCTGCCAGTGATGTTGCAATATTCTCCTAGCCAAAAAGCATCTGAAGAGCTGAGATGAAGGTCTCTCCAACTCACCTTGAAGAATTCTGGGCCAGGAGAAAAGGGGGAAACTTCTGACTTTGGGGAGCCCTACACAGAGGGAAGGTGCCTTGAAGTGGCCCCTCAGTGCTGTGATTTCTCTGGTGACCACCTCCTCCTTGTGAGCAGAGGTGCCGGTACGATTGCTTTAATAAAGCCCTGGGGTACGTGATCCTCTCCCCCCAAGCATTGCACAGAGGTTTGTGAGAGAAGAAGCTGCCCCCTTGGCACTGCCTCATCCGGACGATGAAATCTCAGAGGACAACGATGCTCCTGCCTACGGACCCAATTCAAATAGTCCAAGACTGCACCCACACCATGCACTCTATTCTCCTTCTATGGCCCAGGCAGGCGAAGTTCTGTCAAGGCCGCTACCCAAAAATTGGAAACATCCCACCTGCACGGAGCAGCATTTCAGGACTTACCTGGGAACGCCAGGAGGAGCACGATTAGGCCGAGAAGGAACCTGAGGTGGGGGCCCAAAGGGATCAGGAGAGGCACCTGGCCTGGAGGGCACAGGGGGGGCACCACCCAGCGTGGACCCACCAGCAGGAGGTGGTCCAGGAGCTGGGCCTCGAGACCCAGGTCTGGCGGGCGGAACAGCGGGAGCTCTCCTCTGCGGCGTGGGGCTGGATGTAGGAGACCTGGCAAACAAACAGAGAAATTGAACTGCAACAACAGGCCTGGGATCCCTCCGTGTCACCACCAGGTCCCCATACGCTGCCTTCAGCGTTCCTTCTTTAGTTTCATGTCACTTTACGCACCGCCCTTCGGCTTTCAAGGGCCACGCTAGGCTTCAGGTTGCCCTCAAAGCTACGTCAGGCCCCATCTAACCCACGGGTTTAGAAGCTTCTGCATCCTCCGTAAAGATGTAACAGCCCCACACAGCTTGCAAAGCCCAGGAGCCTCCCAACAAGCACCCAGAAACCTTCATCCACAGGGAGAAGAGGGGAAGACGGACTCCCTGTCTCAGTAGGAGGCCCCAGCTAGCCACTAAAGAGGCATCAGGCAGGTCTGTGGGGCTCTCCCCCTGAGCCTCTGGTACCTGCGTCCAGATGGTACGCTCTGCACCTGCAGCCAAGAGTCGTCCACCGGTGGGGGCATAGGGGTGCTGATGGTGCTGGTGTTGATGTCCCCGATGATGTTGAGGGCCTCTTTCAGGGCATGGTACATGCGCAGCATCTCGTCACGTCGCTGGGCCTGCTCTGCTGACTCCTCCATCAGCGTATTTTGGTCACCGCAGGAGTACAGGTTTGCCAGCAACTCCGAATGGATGAAGTCCTTGGTCTGTGAACGAGCACAAAGAGGGAATCAGTTTCCATCATCTTCCTGAAAACACTCCATTCTGTCCCCACCTCTTCCTCCTTCCAAAATGCATTCAGTTTTTCTTCATTCTTTCTCTCCCACCCTGTTTTTCCCCTTCCCTGTCTCTCCCAGCCTCCAGTGACCCCATTGTGATAAGTACATTGTTTATCATGAGGTGCATAATTGTCTTCGGCATGAGGTCTCTGATGGTTTTGTTGACAATTGCCATGTAGGAATCCACCAGGTTCCTGATAGTTTCCACTTGTCTCTCCAGCTGAGGATCCATGGAGTGCATGAAACTGTCTGATCCATTCTCCTCTGCTTCACTGGCCTGCAGAGAGAAGAAGAAACAGATCGGTCTTCACATGTAACACAAAATTAGCTTTTCATGAGCAGGCTAAGAGAAGATGAGAAGGGAACATGCAGGAAGCACATGCAACAAATGAAACTTATTTAAACTTACATTTTGAGCTGTGATTGTCAATGCACAGCTCAGTTCGTACAGACTCCTCCAGCTCAGATCTGAGGAGCTTTAACAATAAAGCTGCTCTCTCAGAAGTCATTACACAAAGGTGAAAGGCAACAGGGACTCCTGACCAATGTTCACAGGTTACGACTCCAGCGAACACTCAAAGCTGTATTTTTATTTTTAGAGGTTTACAGCTTCCTGAAAGGTTCTTTATCTGAGCTGGGTTTTCAATGCCCAGGTTCAGTTTAGGCCTGAGAATCATTCACCATAAATTGAGCCTTACAGGCTGACACACTGACTGATCTTTATCCACATTATACAAGAGATACACAGAGAGGTGAAGTAACTACTCACCTCAGTCACACCATGAGTAGGTGGAATAACTTAGCAAACCTTCCTGATCACTTCAACTGCAAATCCTGCATCATAAGTCATAATTATCTTTTCTTTCACATCAAGCAGATGAATCTCTTCCTGTATGCCTGAAATGCCTCGGTTAGCTCTCTGTAAGGTAAAACCCAGGCTGTGCTGTTTGACAGCAAGCAGTCGCCAAGGTTCATCCATTTGGGATCATTTGCAAAGCAGCAAAGCATGAAAGACTGCTGTCTTGATCAATGCTTATTTAAAAAAACACCCTTGATTTTATAAAGAACAATCTTTCTTTTAAACTGTCTCAGTCTGAGGGATTTGCAGCAGTGTAGGAAATTGCTTCTCTTTTGTTTTGGGGAACAAAAATATATGAGAAAGGGCAAATTCTTTTGTTCATCTGATCTTTTCCTGGGAAGACCTTACATAATGAAGGAATGCAAAGTCTCAGTGGGAAACAAAGGAAAGGAAGTGGACGTGAAACAGGACAACTTAAAAAATAATAAAAAAGAGGGTAAAAAAAACCCCCAAAATAAGTTTGCACCAAGATTCAGAAGTCATACCAAAAAAAAAAAAAAAAGGAAATAAAAAAAGAAAAAAGGAAAACTCCGACGAAGAACAGAAACAAACAGCAGCAATCCAACAGAAGGTACAAAGAGGGAGAAGAAGCAAATGCCTCTTGGGAAACTGTGACAAAAGGAAAAAACAAGAGAGAACTATCCAGTGAGAGCCCCAGGGGGCAACACAGGCAGAAGGGTCAGACTTACTTTGTCCTTGTCCTGGTAGGCCAGTTTGAGCATATGCAGAAAAAAATTAAAACGAAAAGGGACAAAAAAAATAAGACTTTTAGTTGGTCTCAGGATTTGGAGAAGATTCTATAACAGCACTGAACAAGCAAAGGACCAAACCCACTAAAAATACAGCAATACCTAGATTACCCTGGAAGAGGAACAAGTGGATTGTTTAGCTAATTGAAAATCAAAACGGGACACTCTGCAAAGGAAATTGTTATTATTAGCAACAAAGGGCAATTTTTTTCACCTACAATGGCTACTTGTTACTCCTTACACAGGGTTTTTGAGCTGGTCAACCTAGCTGATCAGTGTTCCTAGCCAAACCACTCTGCACACCAATAGGTGGCACATGTCCTTTACCAGTATGTATTGAAGAGGTCCAGACTGGTCCAAAGCCAACTGGAAGTCATGTTACTGTTAAGGTTCAGTCCCTAATCCTCTTTTTTTAATACCACCTCAGTTTGCCAGGAAACTCTTTAAGGCAAACCCCACCATCGCCAAGTGTAACAGGAAAGGTAAACACAAGGAGTCTATTCAAAACAACAAATACAAACAGATAAGCGATCATCACTTTTCTAATAGGAAAACTATTTATAGCAGCTTCCTCTCGCAGATGAACAGGAAGGCTTTGAACAGGAACATACAACACGATTCCCTAGGACAAACTTTCAAAGCAGAGCATAACACTGACAGCAAGTGTTGAGGGGCAAGGTTAAGAGAAGAGATAAGAGGCCTTGCTAAAGTAGCATATTAAGCATATTAAGGTGTTTACCAACCACAAGAAAAATTCCAAGAACATCCCTTCCCAGTTGAGGGGGGAGAAAGGATGGGAGAACAACTACTACTAAGCCAGGAAGGTCCTAACAAGGCTGTACAGTGTTACTGGAAAGTGCCTTCACTCAGCAGACACACACTGCCCAGCAGTCAGGCAGTTAAATGTCTTCCTTATATCAGGAATTTAATGCCCACAAAACAAGAAAGCTAGAGGGGCTTATCAAAGCATCCTTTGCCTACTTTATCTCCCTTTGAAGCTGCCAGTTACTTTATCCCAAGCTTCCTTAAAGGAAGCACTGAACATACCAAAAACTTACTTTTTTGTTCCAAACTATCCTCGGCTCAGGAAAGAGACAAAACTTTCACAGACTTCAACATAAGAGGATTCAGCAATCCTTCTTAAAACACGTGCTGTGTTCTCGCTCATCCCATTATTATGGCCGCAACTTACCCCAACGCGCTCTGGGTAGACTCCTGCACGAAGGAAGGAAGCCTTCCAGCTATCCACCTCCTCCTGGGTCTCACAGGCCAGCTCCAGCTGCCGGTAGTCCTTGTAAACATTCCTGAGAGGAAGACAAACATTTTATTCTTCTCTACCGCAAAACAGAGATTTGCCCATATTTAACAAAAATGTCAATGACCAGGGAATCTTCCTATCCTTTTGAGGCAGATACACTTAGTCCCTTGCTAGTATCCTCATGACGTCCCCGCAGAAGGGAAAGATCATTTTCACATGAGCAAGTTTGTTTACCCTCAAATCAGTTGTGTCCCCTACCCTGAGGTTCTAGCCCTGGCCTAACAGCCCCAATTTCAACAGGGCCTGAAAGAGATTCCCTTTTCAGTTCTGCTCACAGGGGACCCATCTGTCTGGAGAAGTGCAGCACTCTCCTGTCTTCAGCAGTGTGTCATGTTTTGATGTGAGCATACCTCTGTTCAGTGTTGAAGAGTGCAAAGATGTGCTTGCTGGACATGAAGCCCTTCTCAACATCTCGCAGTTTCAGGTTATCCACTGGTAACATGTATTTCTTCTCCTTCTCCTGAAAACGGGATCAGTAACAAGTCACTCACTGCTCCAGCAAAGCCTCTGCTCTGCCAGCACAGAGTTGGTCAGCACTAGAGTCCTCATATCACCAGGGAGCCATTCTCAATGCAGGTCCTCTGATCCCTTCAGTCTGTGAGAAAAGAAGACCTCTAGAAACAAGGGTTTGCTCATTTCTAGGTCTGTTTGCTTTTGGGCTGTGGCCCAACCACCTCACCCCATTATTGCTCCAGCAGCGTGGCACTGTCCCAGTTCCTCAGGTTGTGATCAACATCACAGCCCTTGCTCTTCCCAACAAGAGGTTATTTATACTTCCATTCAGAAACTAAGACAGAAACTATTCTCTCTGCTTGGTCTCAAATCTGGATTTGCAGCAAATTAATATGACTGGTTTAAGGTTCCTATATGGAGCCGGGTATTATACCCCAACAGAACAAGAGAGGGAGCCATCACACTGGTCTCCAAAAGGCAGAAAGCAGCTCTCTGAGACTGAAAGGGAAACAGAGCGTGCTTTTGTGTGTAAGCATGTATGTGTGACTGCTCCCTTGGGAGCATCTTGTGTGTGTGTGTGTAGACCTTTCCTGGCTGGAAACAACAAAACATGATCGCTCTCAGGGGAAACAAGGGAAAACAAGGGAAAACAGAGATGGTCAGTGAGCAGAGACCCTGAAGAGCTAGCTAGAAAAAAGTGCAGGACAGAGCAGCAGATCAGGATGACAAAGCTGCTGGGTTCAAGCACTCAGAGGATGGCGAGTTCAGCCTAACATCCTCTGAAGTTTCGGTTAAATTCATTGGAGTTTTCTAAGGTTACCAGATACTACAGTTCAGACATATCCTAAAGATCAAGCTATGCTAGTCCATTACAAAATTTATGCACCAAGAATATCCCAGAAGCCAGCATTTAGAAAATAGATCACTCGGGTAGCTGCCAAACTCCCCATTCTTTCTCAAAGGTGCCAGGCTATGAAAGCAGGAGAGGTCTTCCAAGCAAATTTCTCTGGGATTTTTAATACTGATCAGTCTAGATTAGAGGTGGACAAACATTTTTGTGATGGGACATCTGTCAGGCAGATGCTGGTCTCCGAGTCACACAGACCACTTCAGGTTCTGTGAGTCTCAAACAGCTTCCAGCTTTCTGTTACTGTGCGTTATGATGCTGGTTCAGGTTGAACTAGTGACCTAGAAATGAAGCACACCAACTGCTGAGTCTCTAGGCAAGACAGACCATCCCCACTGCAGCCTCACTCGGCTGGAACTCCCTGCATCCACTCCGCAGTCTCTGAGCTAGTAAAAAAAAAATAATTGGTTAAAGCTGCCTGAGAAAAATCATTCTGCGTTAGAACCACAGCATTCCAGAGGAATCTAGCAATGGAGTCATTCTTCGGGAAAAAAAAGTCAAAAGGTAAGGGAATCCCGTGTCCCAGAGATGGAAATACATGCTCTGTGCCAGAGTTTCGACTTTCAGCCCTTCCAAGCTCTTGCATGAATGCTGCTGCATGATCGAGACACTATCCCTGCACGCTGATCTTTCGTACAGCGGAGGAAAGATGCGTGTATCCGTCTGCAGCACAAAGCACCAGTTCCCTTACTGGGGTAGCCAGAGCAATCAAATGGAGGACACTGGTGCAAGGCAAGAAAACCCCAACCCCGCAATGCGCATTGCAACGAGCCCCTGCCGCCCTCCATCTCCCCTTACCTCCCCCTCCCTGTCCCCCACTTCAGTCTTTCCAGCTTCTCAGTTTTCAACCCAGCCTGTTTTATATCAACACTCTGACTTCATTTCCTGAATGTAGAGACAGGAAAGTGTGGAACGAGCTGCCAAGGGCTAAGCCTCTCCAAACTTTGGCTGAGCCCTCTGCCCATATGTTAGCAATCTGGCCTTATGTGCTATGGCTGAACTGCATCCTGGCCAAGAGGGGAAAAGGGCTTCTCTCTCTCTCGCTTTCCAGACATGGAGAGTGGGGGGGAGGAGAGGGAAGAGCCAGCACACATTGAAATGAGAAAGTAGTTTGTGAAATACTATATTTAAAGCTCTCAGTCTGATCCCAAGAGGCTTGTGTTGTTCATAAGATCTCTCTCCTCACCGATAAGAAGAAAAAAAATAAAGATCAGGCAAAACTCTGTCAGCAGCAGAGTATATGTTATGTAAAACACGCACGTTGGCTATGAGTTAATCTGCAGAGCTGTGAGGCCAAGGAGAGGTAGTGAAGTGGCAGCAGCACTCAGCCTGGCTGCACAAACCAGAACGTGGACGCTCAGCGTTGGCCAGGGAACGCTGTAGGCATGGGGCTAGCTACCCTGAATCAGGGCTGCTGCTCCCAACGGGAGTCACACCACTCGCGTGGAGATCTGCAGAAAGATGACTGCGAGCTACTTGCCCAGGCAGGATAAGTGCCAGAGGATTACTCCCCCACCCCCAACACAGCGCAGATACAGCCATATGGCTCTGTACTTTGCATCTACCAAAGAAAGAAAGTGCACATGGCCAGGAAGGAGACCAGGATCCATGAGCCATTCCAATCGTGGGGTGTGAAGTACAATAGCTGGGGCGGGGGGAAAGGGTGCTGCAGTTGCAGCCTAATGCTGTAACATCTTTATTGTGGCTACATCCCTCCATAACGGTGGCTAAAGTCTAGAGATTGGTTTTGGCCAGAGACAGCAACGGTTTGCACCATCTTCTGAATTATTTGCTCCTGTCCTGTAGGTAATAACCTACAAGAAGTTCACAAAATTCAGCAGGCAGCAAGCCAGCCTGACTCAAAGCATTACCTCCACTCAACTGGACTGTCTCAATGGCAAGTTAGATTTACCTACTCTTGGATACATGTGAAATGAAGCCGACAGATGTATGTGTGGGCTCCCCTAAGGCTGGAAATTGGCACTCGTGGTACAAGAAAGTAATTGGCAGAGTTATTAGGTCTCAGTTTTCATTTGGAGCACAAATAAACTAATTGAAGGTTTCCCTGTAGCTGTTATGACAAACACCTCCTTTTGCAGAGAGACAGGAGTCTGTGGCTGCGGCAGAAATCGTTGCCATTATTTTAATTGGTGGCCATGTGAAATTAGGAGAAACTCATCTTGCTTAGAACTCATCTCCTTTCCTTCTTATAAGAGGTAAAGCACATTAGGTAAACAAACCTGCCCCAGGGACAACTGGAGCTTCAGTCAAATCATGTGTCTTAAACACATGCAGAGCATTTTGGGAGCCCCTGTAGCAAAAACCCGCTCAAATAGAAAAACATGAACATCATAACTGATAATAAACACACCGCGTGAATACAGGCACCCTGCAAGATTGTTAGGAAGAAGGCTCTGAAACACAGTCTGGAGCATTTGAGAGCAAGCAAGATGAGCATTTGAAGTTGAACCACCCCCCAAACACAACATTCCAACTGCTCTCTGTTTCTTGCCTTTGCAACGAAAACCCACATTAGAAGAGCTAAATTTCTGAGCTGTGATTCTTCCAGGAAGCCCTGGTGATCCCACAGCACACCTGCATCTCGAGGCCACTTTCCCCAAACACAATCCACCTGTAGCACTGAACTTTCACCCGCAGAGCATCATTTGCTGGACACTGATTGCTGCTCCAAGCTGCAAAGCAGCTGTAATGGCTTGTTTACTTCGGAAAGCTTCGCTGGTTTAACTTAAACAACACGCCCTAAGATTTTAAGCTGATTTAGTTCAAAAGCTCTGCAGACACTAGGCCTGGACTTAAGTGATTAATCACAACCATTACTGTTGGCTTAGCAAGCAGAGCCATGGTAAGCAACTCACCTGCACAAAAGGGAAGATTTTTGTTTACCTCAGGTGAAATAACATGCAGATTTAAACGCGTCGCTAAGTGCAGCCCTAGGAATCCATCAGAGGGTAGATGAGTAAGCACAGGCAGAAACTGAGGAGTTTCAGAGGGTACAGTGCCCCAAACAGCATTGCCGTGACCTCTCTAAGGTCACAGCAGTGCCCACCAGCCTTTGCAGAGGACAAGCAGACATTCCTTCCTAGACCTGTCCATGTGCCAGGGCAGAGGTGAATCATTTCCCAATATTTGACTCGCTTTGATGAGGTAAAATGTGACACACGTGCCAAGTGCTGGATGCCTCCGGGAAACGGAGAGGGTTGGTTACCCGTCCCCGGTCATGGTTAGAGCCAAAGTGGGAGTTCTGGGTGCTCATACTTTTGGCCACCAATCTGAACCGTCCACCAGTGTGTACAGAAGAGGAGGGATCCTGGAAGGGAGACGCGTGGCGCACATAAAGCCCTCTTTATCCCTGCAGCACCAGGGAGAGAGGGAGCAAACCGCGCACGCGAGGGCTAACATCTGGAATCGCTACGTGGGAGTCGAGCGGCACAGAAAAGCGAGCGACAGCATTCCTCAAGTTTCCATGCGGGGTAGGGAACCTTCCTTTCCCCCGCGCAACCCCATCCGTCAGCCGCCTTCACTTCCTGCCAACCTCCGGCCTTCCCAGCAGCCAGCAAGCTCCTCCCTCGAGTCTAGTTAGCTTTCCACTGCCACGTCAATTGAGGCAGAAGGACAGAAGGGAAGCAAGAAGGGAGGGAGCAAAAACCAGAGGAGGGAGGGAGGGAGGCTCAGCGATGCCAGACATAGTGGGGGGAGGAAAAAAATAGGGGATGCAGAGGGCTCCTGCAGTAGCCAGAAGGGAGCTGCAAAGCCAACTGGCCAAGGTGGGTCAAAGGACCCTTCTGAGGACTTGGAAGCAAAGGCTGGTCCTGTTTGAGCTTTGCTGCGGACCCCAGGCAAAAGGCTGATCTACAGGACAGAGCAGGGCAGGAGGAGGTGAGGGTGCGTGGGGCCTGGGAATCCTCCCACACAGCTCCACAAGGAAGAAAAAGGAGTTGAATGAAGCAACAAGTTCTGCACACCTGGGTGACAGCCAAAACTTCACAGCATTTCCTCCTCAAACAGCAGTAACTTTCTTTTTTTTTTTTCCTTCTCTTTCTACAAAGGTGCAGCACACTCCAGGTGGAAACCAGGTACCAGCCTGACACCAGCACTGGAAGAGGAAGGAGCTTGGAAGCTTGCTCCAAATTGGAAACATGCGGAGAGCAACGTTTCTTCTTCCCAGCTGCCAGAGGACGATGTTTTTTCAATCAGGACTTGGACTTTTATTCAACCCCATCTCTGCCCCCAAATCCCCATCCCCAAAGCAGGGAGGGGAAAGGATTAATGAGCTGCTGATAGCCGGAGAGCAGACCGCAGAGGCTCCACTCCGTCTGCCCAGTGTTCAGACTACCTGTTCAGGACTACGAGATTGTACAGTAGTCTGCACATTGGTTAGGCTGTGCTGGGATACACCACACACTGCCAGTGCTGCACGGGGACGGCAACACCTGCACGGCAGAGGGTCACGCTTGGGGAGGGTGGGCAGCGGGGATAGCTGCATGCAAAGTTCACCCATCTCTCAGCCCAGGAGGAGATCACCCTTTGGAGCCATGCTTGATGATCACTTTTACCTGCCTGTTCACCAACCTGCTCACAAACCCTCTTATCCCTCCTCCATCTCTCTCATCCCCCTTCTTATTCCTTTCAGCTTCATGCACTGGTCCCAGGGGTAGCTGCGTTCAGGATGGCTTGTGTTTCACGTGCTAAACATTGCCATAAAATGCAGAGATAGACACACGGGCCTGGTGGAGCTACAGCTTCGCTGTGCTACCCGAGAAGGCAGGATCAAGCAAAGGGGTGACTGGACAAAGGGGAATTCACGTTGTAAAGAATGCTGGTCATTAATACAAAAACCTACAAAGGATTGCAAGTTGGTGGTTTGGATGCTCTGGAAGTTGTGTTTGATTTGATGTTTGTCTGGAAAAGAAAGACGAGAAACAATGAGTGAAAGCATAGATGAGGACTGATTAAGACTAGATAAGATATTATTCATGAGAAAACATGCACTGGTAAAAAAGATGAGTGAATGAATGAAAGACCTCTAGAGAGAATATTAAGACAAGGAACGTGTTCTAGAGAGCACCTGAGAGCTATGTGTAAGCAGGAGAGGAAGAATCTCAGAGCAGACCTGCTCCTGAGGTCTTTAAACAAGCTGGATGTGGAAACCTGGCTGCAGCCAGACCCATCACAGGAAGGTTCTAATAACTTGTGGGCATCAGAGCAAAGACAAAAGGATTTCTGACAGTTGAGCTGGGCCACAAGGACATGAGCTGCTGGGAGGCTGGAGTGGAGAACAAGAGAGAGTGCATGTGTGTGTGGTGGGGAAACAGCCTCGGTATTGATCAATGTATTCATTTTTAAACCAGAACTGGGTAGTGACTGCCAATAAGGTCCCATCTTCCCCAGGACAGGAGGCAGTACCTTTGTACTTCAAGCAAAAGAGAAGGCACAGAAATAGAGAAAAAACTCAAGTGCAACTGATGCAGAAGGAATCAACACGAGGCATAAAGAATATGAAGCACCTACCACACACCTGAAAGTACCTAAAACTCTGCGCCCACCCCTCCTGTACGTGCACAGGACTCATATGCACTGCCATCATACACAACACGAGCAACTTTCACATGAGCAAATCAGGTCGTATCTTTCTCATGTAGTCACCTCTTCTTACAAGCCCCAAATTTCTAGTACATAATTTACCTGAGTAAGGACAGAAGGTCCCATCTGTATTGAACATTCACACAAATTCCCAAAGGGCACAGCAGACAGATCCATCCACCCAGCTGTGCAAACACTCCGGCACACGGCGGCACAGTCACAGGCACTCCAGCAGAAACTCTCACCTCCACAGAGCAGAGGACGCAGGGTCCCCCTCCAACCGGCAGCAATCTTTACTAACAGCAATCGCTGAGCACAATCTTACAGCATCTTGCCTACAAGGTCCCTATCACCAGCAGCTCCAGCCCAGATCACAGAACCTCTTTTCCAGCAGGTGGGAAAGGCCCGCAGAGAAATGGGCACTGTGCATTTCATAAGGGATTCAGGCAGAAGCACTATTCAAAAATCAAGTTCCTGGATCACGTCCGTTATGCTGCTTGCTGAGCATCTCACCAGTGTGTTGTGCTGCTGCTCCAGCCCTGGGGACACTGTGGCCTCCTTGAGCAAGGAAATCTCACTCTAAATTGCCAGCATCCAGAGCAGGCTCCTCCCCACCTCTCTCTCCCACCACTGGCCTGCAGCACAATCCCACAGGGTTCAGGAGGCGCAGGAACCTCAGGGGGGTCTCCAGGTCTTGGGAGGCCAGCTTTCTGTGGGGCCGCTTTCCATGGGGCCAGTGCTTGACTCATTGAAAGGAGACAGGAAGAAAAACACAAGAGCCCAGCACACACACATGCTCTTGGCAGCAAGGCAGAGTGGGGAGCCAACTTTCCACCCCCGCCTGGTCTGCTCTTTCCTTCCCCTCCCATTCCCCAGCACACTCCTTCAGGCCCCTCTAGAGCATCAACAGCCATATATCCCTGCTAACATGTAATGCTGGGCCCTTTAAGACATTTTAAGTTTCAGTTCCTTTCTTCAGAGGCAGAGGAAAAACAAACCAGCACTGCGGAAACTGGTATTTCACTAATGGGGTCCAGATGTCTTCATTCTGCAGACTCTGGGTCCCGACTTCCAAAACAGGGTAGGGCAAGGCTGTGCCCCCACCTCTCCCAGCTCCAGAGGTGCTAGCCAAGCCTTCACCCTCATCCCACACCACACCTTCTCACCCTGCTCCTTCCCCCATCATCATCCACAGCTCTACCACCAGCACTTCCATCCACACAAGACTGATTCAGCTCCATTCTCCTTCCCTCTGGAAAGCTGCCAGAGCAGAGGGGAACTGGGACAAGAGAGCCCACAGAAGTGCAGGGTGGGGCAGACAAAGCCTCCCCCTCCTTCCCAGAGCTGAAGCAAAGAAAGATCACGCTGTACAGCCCTGAAAAACATGAGAACATTTCAAGAGCTGTAGAGGACACAAGTTCCCTGATTTGGCGGAGAAGGAGGGCTCTGGGATAGACATTCAAAGATAACTGACTGACAGAGGACTGCACTGCAGACAGCTCTTCAGGATGGAGCCAGCTCCACGCAGGACTGAGGTTTGGGATGGGAATCCCCACGCTCAAGGCTCTCCAAGCTGCTTCTCAAATGCACCAACTTTTAGCCTGATTAACTATGGAGTCCAGGTGAACATCACCGCCTTTGTCCCTCAAGGAGGAAGATCAAGGAGTTGAACTTGGGGAGGAAGCAAATAAAAACATGCTTCCCTTTCCCTCCTGCTCCCACTCAGCTGAGGACAAAGGCTCCTTTCTCAGAGGCAGCTCAGACCTCATCAGCACCAGTTCTCCTGTGTATAAGGGACTGAGGCTGGCAGAGAATTGTTTTCATTAGGCAGCTCTAACTCTTGCTATGCAGAAGGGAAACTGAGCAGACCTCCAGTTGTTATTGACCCCCAAAGCTGCCCTCTCACAAGGGAAGGGAGGTCCAATCCCCATCCCAAGCAACTGGAATCTATCAACAGTTTACACATCCCCCTGCAACCCTCCCTTCCTCCCACTCCCCAGGGAAGAACGGGCAGTTCTGATCAGCTCTGTAGCACAGATGCAGCAGCTGGCTTCCATTAAACTACTCAATGTTTATAACCACTCGACCTGCATATGCAACCTAGAGGAGAGCGAAGCCTCCTCAAGCAATTTTGAATATAAAGAGCGGGGGGTCTTATAGCACAGACACGCTGATTTAGTGAAAAACATTTCAATGCCTGGTTCTTTAATTAGAAAATAGCTGCCTGCTCATCCATCGCAGCACAGCAGCAGTCTCCACGCAGAAAGCGATATTTAAAGGCTGATTCATCACCGTATTTGTCATCATTTCCACCTGCCGAGAGTGAAACAGGCCTACTGATACCAACCAGACAAGAAGCCGGGCCTGGCTGCAGCTCCTGGCCACACTTCTGTGTACCATAGAACACCTGAGGCACAAGAACCACAATAAGATGCAGAGCAGTTTATTCGCAATTAGAAACCCCGATCGACTTGGAATGTACAACTACATCACATCAGGCATTTTTCATCTCCCGGCACAATGAGTGGGGCTGAGCCTTTCAATCACGTCCTTACCAAAGCCATCCAGCCACTCTTGCTCTTTTCAAAGTAATCAGAAAAGACAATTATCTACCTTTGTTTTGCCCAGGAAGCAACACACTGTTGACAGCGACCGTTTCAGCTGGGACAGTTCTGTCTGTTTATATCATTCCCCATTGAAGCAGAAAGACACCAGAGCGTGTTGCCAGAATTCGTAATATCCCACACCTTCAAGCAACTCTACAGAGAATGTCCATGTTCTTACCAGTGATATTCCACACGGCTGTATTTTTGTCCAGCAGTACTCAAACCATTTACAATTTAAACAGTTTTATAAATAATGTGTTAACTGTTCAATTTAGAAACATTTAAAAAAACCCAAAACTTCCCTGCTTTGCAGGTTTAACGACTTAATCTCTCCAGGATTCAGTTATTTACTCAAAAGTCAGAAGGAGCCAGCACCAGAGCGGCAGCTTCAGGTCCACAGCTCCTGTTATGCTCAGAAAGGAGAGAACCTTTTTCTTGTGACCAGGAGAGATGCGTGAAAATTTCTGCCACACTCCTTCAGGAAACTCACCATTGCTGCCCCACAAATACCAGAAAGTCCAAATCTTAGAACTAACCCATCACATGCTTGATCACAGCTGCCACAGCAAGACAAAAAAAAAAGGGTAAATTCATTCCAAGTATCTGTCAACGTTTTGCTGAGCCAGGGTTTCAAGCATAAATATTACTTCTTGTGCGTCAAAAAAGCCACATTCACATCAATTCAAAAATGCTCAGCAGTGCTGAGACCACAGGGAACCCAGCCCAAGAATAGTTTCAGCTTGTGTCACAAGCTGCAGATAGTACTCAGAAAATCCATCTATAACACCCAGATGGCTTTATCCTCATAAGATGCCCAAGTTGTCGAGCTGAGCTACTCACCTCATCATCCTTGTACCAGGAGAGGTTCTCCGCGGTCAGGACAAACCAATACTCCTTGGAGCCACCCTTCATGATCCCAATGTTGTTGATGGTGAGCCAGCCCTTGCGGATGACCTAAGGGGGTGGAAGCAGTGAGCATGAACAAGCGCCCCCAAAGTGTGGCCATCACTGATAGAGGAAAGATCAGTCAGAAGATATCCCTACACACAGAGTAGTATGGAAAGACAAGGAACACCATGCTCTCTGCTGCTGCCAGAAGAGCCCCCCACTCAACTAGCCAGAGAAGGTCTTTGCCTCCAAAGGGCCAGGAGTAGCATAAAAAGGACGCAGGAAGGAACCTGGCAGTGCTGTGCATTATACCCTCTGCCAAGAGGAAAGAGATGCAGGAAGAACTGCATCAAGAGCGCCTTGGACACTGGCACAACCTACAAGCATCAGATCACAACAACGCACCCAGAAAAGGCCATGCCTAGAGAAAACCAGGACACCAGTACACCACCTGACACCGCACACATGGAGTGCTTCACTCAACTCGGGTGGGGGAACTAGTTTAAGAAGGAGGTGGGCAAGCAACCCAGAAAGAATTGTAGTAAATTGTAGTAAAAAGGAGACACTAAGTATAACAGAACAAAATGGTGCATCTGGAATTAGTTCCCTGGACTTCAATTATTACCCTGGACTTCAGCATACCCAGGTATTTGAGTAGTCATATTAATTTAGGGCAAAACAAGTTCCTTTATGTTTAGTCTGTGAGGAAGCCAGGCTGTTACTCTAAGGAATTCCACTAAGTGCTGGGTTAGAGCCTCATACATACAGTAAGGAAATGCAACTATGCGCCAGCATAAATTCATTAGCTTTTCTATGTATCGCTGCACTGTTAACACCCAAAAACATCTGCGGGCATGATGCGTGTGTACCTTGTTGCATGGATCTGCTTGCTGAAAAGGACCTGGCATTGAAAAACCACACGACTGCATATTAGCAAGTTGCACTGTGTGAGCAGCCTACCAGAGGTACAGCGTCCTTCTAATCGTCAGTTTATCCTATACAGTTAAAGTAAAAGCACTGGATCTTCATCTCCTGCCCAGTGTTAAGCTCGAGATAGTCCTATTCTCCCTGTGGACAGGAGGGGGCGGTGAAACAGAACCACACATCCTCGGATTACTGCTTTTTATCTCCACCCCCTCACAAGATGTACCAGCAGTTCTGAGTTTTTCCTGCACATACTACCTTTTCACCTCAGTTCTGCTTCACTTGTGACTAGCGCCAGCTGCCCTCCTCTCCCCATTCAGCAGCAGAGGGAATAATTTGTTTATGCACTGTTCTTGCCTTCCCAGATGCAACATTAATGTTCATTAGCACACCCTGCTGAGTGGCCTTCTACTCACCAGGATCTCATCCTGCAAAGGGGAACCATAGCAACAGCAGCAGAGCAGAGAGCAGGAGAGGAGCAAAGAGAGGAGAGATTGTTACTAGGAAAGCTGGAGCAGGAGAAGAGAGGCTCAAAAATAAAATAAAATAAAATAAATAGAGAGCTGCTATCAAATCTTTTAACCCCAGGTGTTAACAAAAGCAACCCCCATCCCAAAATAAAGTCTGCTAACGGGAAAGCCAAAGCGCTTTACAGGTAGATCCAGCGTTTGCCCTTTGCGCTGTTTTACGCTCAGCTCTTCTAGAGGGTGTCCTGCAGAGAATGAGGTTCCCTGCAGCTGCTCGGAGATCCCACAGAACGGATGGTTGGCCAGCCCAACCTGCTGACCTACCTGCCTGCCTACAGTCCTGAAGCAGTCTGCGTGTTCATGTGCGGGGAAAGGTGGTCAAACATGTTATAAGGANCCCCATTCCTGCTACACGCTCAGTTCTTTCTGACTGCAGTGAACCTGAAAGACTATCCTCCAGGTATAAATAGTTTGAGTTTAAAAAAAAAAGAAACAAAACAACTTAAGAGCACTGCTGCATCCAGTCCAGCACTTGTCCACCTGGTAGCTTCCAGGTTGCAAACACATCCTCCTTACAGGAGTGAAGGAGATGGAACTTGGCCTACCTGGTTGCCAGCTGCCTTCTTCTTGCTCATCTGGCTGCTCCTCTGCTGAGCACTGCAAACAACAGCAGACACATTCAAAACCCCTCAGGCTCTTCTTAATCACCTGAATCCTGCTCCCATCAGCTGCTACAGTGAGTTCATGCCCCAGCTTCCAAGCCTTGATAACCCAACCTGTTTCCACCTGCTCTCAGCCTGGTCTACTCTTCTGACTTGTACCACCACTTGGGTCACTAGCCCCCAACGGCTCTTTTTTAACCCCAACACAACCCTAATACTTTAACTAATACACCTCCTACACATCCCTATTCTCCTCCCCAGCCTTGCAACAGAGCCACTGAAAACCAAGCAATACTGAGAGCAGAATCACACTTCAGGACCACAGCATCTGCACCAGGGCCTCTGCAACCCATTTGCTGGAGCAGCTACAGGACAGAGCCACAGGAAGCATGCAGAGAAGAGGAGGCACTAGGACAGGGGTGCTTACTTGGCAAAACCAATGAAATCCTCGTGGTTGGTGTTCATGTAAGCCAGCTCGATGTCTATTAGCAGCATGACCTGCCAAACAGAGGCACAGACAGAGCAACACAGATGTTAGTGATTGACACTACTACAGGTCAGGAGCAGACAGAGTCCTGTACATCCTTCATCACTGCTCAGCCCCCTGCAGCCAGACACCCCTTGGCTTGAGCCCCTCCAGCCTAGACTGACTCTTCAAAGGCATCCTCCACCCCACACATCTCCCCTCTTAAACCAGCCCCCCAAATTCCCTACCTGATCTTTGGTCCTGCCTTCCCTCTCGCGGATGTGAGTAGTAACAATCCTCTCCATCTCCTCACGCAGATGAGGGTACTGGCTGAGCTGCAGGAAAGAGAAAGCACGTGCACATGGGAAAGGGAGGTGTAAAGGGGCGAGCTGCCCCCCACACGTATGCATGCATACATACACCCTGCAGTCAGATACTGTCAAGGGAAGCTCTGGAAAGCTGGACTTGCAGACAGATTTTTCCAAGTTCCTGGAGGTCTGTTGAGGGCAAAGTTCATTCCCTCTTCCTTTGGGCTTCAGATGAAAGCCCTTTTCACTCCTGCAGCAACCTTTCTGCCTCACCAGAGACCTGCTGCAAACCCACCACATTCTTCCTGACATGAGTCTTGACAATCCCCAGATGTCAATGCCCTGTTTATTGTGTGTTGGGTTTCTCCCATTAAAGTGAACAATTTCTCTAGATGTTCAGCATCTCGTTCTAGTAGGTTTAAGTAGGTGAACAGTCTGTTGCTACAACCTGCTAAACAATATGGGAAGCGAAGTGGATTTCAATCCCTATTTGCTGAGGCACTAAGTGAAAGCATCTGGCCTCTCCATTGGAGAATCTGACCAACTCAAGGGTACATGTCTTCAAGAAACACTGTGCTCTGGGCATCCAGCTGCTGCTACCTGCTCTCCCTCTCTGTTGGAACAGGATTACATTGCCAAGGTCTATATTTTGAACTAGATGATCTTTAACATCTCTTTCAACCCTAACTATTCTAGGATTTGCATCACACCTACACCACACATCTTGCACGTTACCAAGGAGGGAATTCTTTCCTGCCCCTTCAGAGAAGTAGAAGGTCTTTAGTAGCTGAAGTTCAAAAGAAGAACATCCACAGAGATTACACGTGAGAAACACTTCTGAAGTGAGCACCCTTAAAGCCCTCTGGGCTTCACAGAGCACCTACCTACTTGCCTAAATTCATATCAACAGCAGTAACTGTATGTCTCTCAGGTCAGGCCCAGCACAGCCAAATGAAATGAATCCTCCAGACACAGGATCTAGCCCTTTCCTCCTCACTTTGCCTATCCCCCGTGAAGTCATTTCCCCCACTTTTAATATTACTTACAATCTGACTATAATGTCAAACAGAATTTCCTAATAACGGTCTTATCTATGCCCTCCAAGGGGCGTATAGAAAACACAAAATGTCATTTGCCTAAGATATCGCATTTGGTTTGTTCCTCCAATTTACATGCGAGCTGCTTCTTAAACTGATTTGCCCTTTTGTCCTGTAAACAGAAGCAATTATAACATGCTAGAAGGAACTGGCTCAAAGTTTGCAGCATCACGACTTGGAAGCCAGATCCCACACTCACCAGCAACAATATTCCTACAACCTGACCACAAATAGTCTCAACACTTCCAGTCACGCAAGCTAAAATAGTGTGGAACTGAAATTGAGGGCGAGCTTTGACACTGCTTATCTTCAAATGTGTTTTGCTTTGAATACCAGTGACACTACAAAGGCAGGAAAAAAACCCAAGTGGAATTAGTGTTCCACACCACCACCTTGTCTTGAAAGCACAAACTGGGTGTTCTCCATGATCTTTATGGTTCAGGCAGCTGGTTGCTTCAGACACACAGGCAAAGCTTCCTGTTTCCTTTGAGGGGTTGGCAAAGGATAGACGGGCAAGTTATGTCAAACAGAAAAACAGGAAGTTGGAAAACCTCTAAGCAAGTCTCAGCTTCTTTGCTTCAAATTAAAAAACCAGATCAAAACAGTCAAACACAAAAAACCCACATCAAATCTCTCCCCCCACCCCGCTCCCCACCAGTACAAATGCACACAAAGTGCAAAACAAGTTGTGGTTTATTCAGAACCCAGGTCATCCAGCAACATCCATGTGCAAAAATAAATTGCCAGCGTCAGTCTCCATGCAGGAGCTTCCAAACCCCAAAGCATGCACAGGAGAAGCAAGAGTGGGCAAGGAAGGAAGACACAGACAAGCCACAGGATGTCACACCCACCAGGGAACATGCAACGGGGCATAGAGGGGCAAGGAGTTATCACCAGCAGTACAAACAGCACCCAGAAATGCCATGACTCTGAAAGACAGGAGAGCAGGCGACCCTTCAAGGGGTTAAGACTGTCAGCCTGGGATCATGTCCCAGCTCAAGTGGGTTTTCAATCCTGTTTTAGCTGCATTTGCCTGTTTAATCAAAAAACAAGCTCATAGCCCTCTTCGAAAACCAATTTGTCCCAATGTCCCTTAGTTCCCCTCTTTGGAGATTCCAGGAGTCCTTGCCAGCACAAAGATCAACCTTTAGCTGAAGGGCTGCTGACTTGCAAGACCTTCCTGCACTGGAGATGCTGCAGTGCAGTCTGGCGCAGAAGGTTCCTGCTTTTGGAAAAACACTAGCTAGAACATTATCCTCCTAAAGGTAAAGGCTTGCATGCTTACAACAGCTTTCTGTTCATTTTGGAGCTCCTCTCCATTTAACCAACTGGAGGAAGCTCAGAATCAGGCCAGTCAGAGAACAGCTGTTAATAGCTACCTTCTCTTTAGCCCTCGCCTTTGTTGAATAGTCAAGAGAGTCAATGGTAAATCTCCTTTCATACAGGAAAGCTGTACTTCTATAGCATGCAACAAACTGATGGGTTTGCCACCTTCTGTGCTCTTCATTGACAGTCTCCTATTATTCCATCTATGCAGCTTTATCAACCGCACATACAACGATTTCTTCACTATCTGGGGTGAAATGAAGTCATTGTGACAAGTACACAAACAATACCACACAAATAGTTCAGGACAGCAACAAACCAAGGCTACAGGACTGTTAAGCTAATTCAAGAGGTGTCAGCCCAAGCAGTCTTCCTTTCAAGAAGCCTTGCAGGACTCTGAGTGAGTTTAAAGGTTTGGTTTTGTCATCTGATAGGCAGCATCAGTCCACAACCCAGTGGGCCGGCTATTACCTTACAATTAGCATCAGTCCTAAAGTAGCCTTCTCCAGATGCCTCCCCTAATAGCACATGCTCTTGTCCACATCAAGCAGTCAGGGCTATAACATGCAAGATAAATATTGCAAATCAACTGACGCCCCTGTGCGGTTACTACCCTTCGCCTTATGCCGTCAGAACCCATCTCAGGCTGGCTGATACCCTAAAGTGGTCTATGGCAGTTACCTTCTACTCTTTCAGAGGGAGATAAAGGCAAGATTAAGCTTCTTACTATGTGTAGGCATATGACTTTAAGCATTACTAAAACCTTCCTTGTATTTTCCAGCACTATTGCTAGAGAGCTTCATTCAGGCAGTTATTTCTCATCTCTGTTTAACACTGGCTTTCCTGGCCTCCCCAGCTTTTATTACAACCATTAGTCTCCTGCAAGATCACTGCTACTATCACCTTCCTCACAGGATGCATCTCGGTGGCATCACTTGGGAACATTCTCATGGGATCCTCCACCATGTCATGGATTAAAATCCAGTATGTGGCCCAATACAGAAACTGGAATTCAACACTCTCAGCGTCTTCATGATACTTCTCCCCCACCACACCCAGAGCAGACAACTCCAGCGAGATATAGAGAACAGGGTAAGCAATCAAATCCATCAAAATATAAAAAAATCCACAAGAGAAACAGGCTGGAAAGGAGTTCCACTGCCTTGCCACGTCAGTGCCCACAACTGCAGGACTCTGCAAGAAACAGACTGAGGCCCTGGTTTGAGTTAGAACAAAACTAATTCTGGTCAGTGATTTTACTTTTCAGTTAAGTCTCTTTTCTTTGACAATCAGGCTGAACTCAGGGCGCATCAAAGATATTTCCTTAAGAGAGGCAGCAGTGACCTCTGTACTCCTAAATACAACCAGACCTTATTAGCTCAGCTCTCACCTTCACTCTTAACTCCTATCAATTCTTATCTTCCCTTCCTTCCCAGTTTAGGTGTATATACTGGTGAGCCTGGCTGTAACCCTGCAAGAAGGGAATTGTAATTTTCAACTCCTAAAGCAACTCATGAAACAGCCCTTTCCAACCCAGTTTCCAGAACATACTTCTGTTGTGCCACAGACATGCTTCTGGCCCCTCACTGGTGAGTTTAACACCGACTGCCACATCTGTTTGCTTATTTTTTTTTTATTTTTTTTTTTTAGGAGGCATGTGGTGCCCTCTCCTGGAGGAAACCAACCTGGGAAACTAAGTCACTCCTGCCCCAGCCCCTAAGCAGTATTTGACCCACTCCACGTCCCTTGGGGCAGTTTCCTTCTCCACCTGCTGCTGCCCTCTGCTAGCCCAAGACTTCACAGCATACAAGGAAAAGTACTCACGCTACCTCCCACCGAACACAGCCCATGGAGTGAGGGATCAGCAGGAGAATGATGCAGAAGGTGTAATGCCTGGAAAAGCTGTTCCCCAAGCCTTTTGGGACACTAATCTTCTGTTAATCTAAGTATTTATTGAAGAACACCTTGCACCTCAAACTTTTAATTAACTGTTTTGCATATGCTGCTGCTCAACACAGCTCTGCAGACAAGACAGACCCTGCAGACCACACGTGCTATGGAGATGCAAGGTCTTTTTCTGGCTTTTCATCTTTTTCTAGGGTATTTGGATTTTTTTTTTTTTAAGGGGGTCCCAGAAAAAAACAAGCGAGAAGCTCCAAATGTGCAGGAGATGGCACAGCAAATGGGGCTTACAAAGGGTTTGATCTACACTGAGATGGATGCCACTGAGCCAGACAGAGGAAAACATATACTGGAGTAATCCGCTGGATCCCAGCTGACTTCTCAGCTAAAGAGCCCAGCAGCTGATGGCCACATCTCTTGGCCTGATTTTGAACTGCTCTTATACCTGCAGTTGCTGCTCTCCTTCAGATACACCTTTAGATCCACGTTCTCTCACTAGGTTTGCTGGAGTTCCTGGCATGTGTGTGGAGAACCAGCATGGAAGTGTGTGGGAAGGGCGTGGGCATTGATCTTTCTTTGCATTTTTTGTTTCTTTACCTTTTCGCTACACTTTCTGATGGTGGATGTGAGCTCACTCACTACCATATCCACACACTTCAGACTCGGCTCCTTCAACTTCTGCACCTGCTTTTTCACTATGGCTTCAAAAGCGAGGTCAGGCGTGAAGAGACCCGTTCTGCATGGCAGGGGCAGGGTGGGAGGAAGCAACGAGGAAGAAGAAAGCGAAGCAGAGAAAGAGCAGGAAGGAGGAAGAAAGAGAAGGAAGGAAGGAAGGAAAAGGGAAAAGAGAGAAAACACAAGGCAAAATGAGAAGTGAGATTTTGGTTCATTCCATTAGTTTATTGAACCAGGTGAGCATTGCTATGGGGCCTGTGCACTGCCAAGTATCAGGAGAGTCTACAGGCAAATGGAAGTGGCAAAGGGAAATGAGGTAGGAGCAGCTGGGCCAGTGAAATGGTGAGCTGTCAGGGGCAAGATGAATGGATGGAACCCCCCAGGGATCAAGTGATCTCTTCCTCAAGGAAAGCTTCTTTGGATTTTAGGACAATGCTGCTTGCCACAGTGAGCCACTGCCTCTCTTCCTAGAAGCTCACCGTGTCTCATTCCTCTTTCTCTCAGACATCCCTTCCTCCCCACCACAGTTACCTCCCCTTCATGTTTTCCTTACTCCAGCTGCAGGAAGCCTGACCAGGAGCCAAGCTAAGATTTGCAAAGGTCTGTCACTGGCATTTTTTGGGCAGAACTGAAGTGATGTGTCTCAGTTTCAGGCATTCAGACAAACTGCTCCACTTACGGAGCATATTCTACTGCCCTCACTTTCCCTGCAACGTTAACTTCCTCAGTAAGAACAGATGGACTCAGTATTTAGGAAAATGCAAACACACTAAGGGGTATCCACAGCCATACAAAGCACCAGTTCTGCCCCAGCTAACCTGCAGCATCAGACCCAACATGGGCCTGTTGAGGTTTACAAAGAAGCATTAACTGCTCCTGATACTACCAACTTCACTTATCACTTCCACCAATTGCATCCAAGGAAGTTTTTCAACACATCTTTAATACTTCAGGGCTTCTACCAGGATGCTTTTTGTCACACAGTCTGAGTTACTGTTTTCAGCGTGGGGCAACAGTGCCTCGCAAGGGCTCTCAAGCGGACAATGTCTCCTTGATGTGGGAAGGACCAGCTGCCTTTCTAAAGATACAGTTAACAGTCAAATCCAGGGTGCCTATAGCTAACATCCAACCCATGGCTAGCATAAATAACCAACACCTCATTTAAGTTGGATATTTCCCCCTTTACCTCATGTTTCACATCTCTGGGGATAAAAGCTGCAAGACCCCAGGCAACACCAGTATTAAAACACTCTGCACCACACTTTACAGGACCTACAACTAGTCTGCCTTTCAAGCAGCAAAGAGTTGACATGTTACAGGATCCAGCTTCACCCAAGTGTCTATCGCAAGGTGCCAATGATGTCCTTCTTGAGCAAGCCAAGGGCATTTCCAGAGTCAAATTCCCACCCTCTGGCTCAGCAGCAGTTTCCTACTAGTCCAGTTGCCCTGCTAAGCTCAATACACAGTGTTTTCCCCACGTGAGACTTAGGGGGCCCTGCACAATAAAAGATATTCAAAAAAAATCAGTCCCTTCCAGTTCCTGAGTACCACCTGTATGACAATATCTTGTTTCTTCAGACACAAACTTGTAACCATGGCTACTAGAGCACGCTCAGGAACTAGCACTGAAGCTAAACCAGAATGCTTTAATCCCCAGTCTCTGACGTTTCCCCCACCCCTGTGGTCTCTTCTCCCCACTTAATGCCCACCCTGCTGTACCCACCACCTGATCACTTGAGGAACCTGCTGCTGTCAGAACAGATGGTCTATTCTGAAATTGTCAGTAAAAGAGGAAACAAAAAGAAACAATGAAGAAAAGTGGGAAATGGAGGGAAGGATGTAAAGAGAAAAAATGAATGGGAGATTTTTGAATAGCAACTGATAGGTGGAGAACAACTCAAGAGAAGCTTCAGAGGGCGTGAAAAAAAGGCCCTTCTGATCCAGTTAGCAGGCGACTCTGGATACTTGGCAGCCCGAGGGCCTGTGCTTACCTGTCGCCAGGCTCTAATGGCAATTTTCTGGGTGCTCCCCACAGTCACACACCCCAAGAGAGGACAGCAGGACAGAAAAGGGAAGCTCCTCCAGCACTCTAGAAACCTGAGCAATCTCTTGTTGCATCCACTTTGCTTTCCCAGTCTGTCCTGGGGGGCAAAGCACGTGCCTGTATGCCTGAGCCCTTCTACAGAGGCACCTGGCCCTAAGGACAAGGCATTTCTGCAAGCGATGGCAGGTGTCACCACTTGGGCACCTTTCCCCACCCATGCAGGGACAGGGGATGAGACCCTCCAGACACCTCCTGCAACGCCCATTTACCTGCACCTGAACAGCCAGTGGTGATTCCAGTCTCCAGTGCCCAGGCCACCACCCTAACTGAGGTGCCTCTTCACCAGTACCTAGCCCTGCCTGAAGCAGCAAGCCATGGCTGAGAGGAATGGCACAAGTCTTACCTTAAGGTCTTTCAACCCCAACCTCAGAAACAAAAGCTGCCATACCCAAAAGGCAGAATAATCAAGGCAGGTTCCCTCCCTCAGCCCCAGCAAATCCCAGCATAGATCCCAAAGGGCAAAATCTGAAGCTCTCTCAGAGAGCTGGAGGACCCTAGAGGTTGATGGACATTTCTAATTAGCTTCTTCTCAGCCATGTGCTGCTCTTCCAGAACAGGATTATGGACCAAGCCAACCAGAAATCAAGCCAAACACCACAGGAACATCTCCCTGCAATACAGCTCACAGGTGTAGCTGCTGCAGACTCTGAACTTCAGCCCCATAAACTCTCCCAGCAGCACCCAAAGGCCAGACTGGAATGACTCTCTCACTTCTACAAGAATAGAGGGAACAAAATTTAAATCCCAGTTTTTGACTTGGAAAAAAACCCCAGATATTAAATTTGAAGTCAAATGTGGCCACATAAAAACCCCCTTGTTTTTAGAAGGAATCAGGAGTCATGCTACAGACAGAGGGGTGTCAGGAACATCTCCAGCACCCCTCAGCTCTAAAGCATTCAGGGAACAGGACCACGGCCCATGTCCCACAGTACTTCCCTTCCCGTTTGGCTTGTTGGCTGGATCTCCCCAGGCTGGTACCGCTCAGGTCTAGTCATGCTGAGGAGGTGGTTAGAAACACCGAGTGTGGCTGCAGGCAAATCCCTGCCCAGGTCACAATGCTGTGCCGCAGCCAGCGAGCGGGTGGAAGGTGCCAGCTCCATGCTGCCTCTGGTTACCTTCTTGGTGCACTGTCTAACGGTATTGATTAACTCCGAAATGACCATGTCCACGCATTTCAGGCAAGGTTCTTTAATCTTCTTCACCTGCTTTTTCACAATGGTCTCAAAGGCCATGTCGGGTGTGAAGAGACCGGTTCTAAACACCCAGGGTGGGGACAAGACAAAGCAGGAAGGGGAGAAGGGGCAAGGAGAATGTCACAGTGTTACACACATATCTTGGAGCAGGCACCGCCAACCACTGAAACCCTGCACAGGGGACTGGGGAGTGTCATGTGCCCCGGACAAGCCCTAACTGGAGTCCATAGAAAATGGGGGATGCTTGGCACCTCCCAAGGAGGAGCTGAGGGCAAAACAGATCCCAGCTGGACAGCCATGGCCAGGCCACCACTTCACCTCGGCCACCAGCCCTAAGGGTGGCAGGGCATGACCCCTCTGCAGCATATTTGAGCTCACAGTTGTGCAGCAGATAGGAGGCCTTTTCTGAAATATTTTAATTGATAGGACAGTAGCATTTGATGTCGTTTATCAAGCTCAGCTAGTGACTGAGCAAAAGAATGGAATGAAGATAAATCTAGGTCCGTATTTGTTCACAATCCCCAGGTGTGGAAAGGGCTCCGACAGGCACCAGGCTCTGCTCACCTGCCCAGGAGCAGCACGACTCAGGGTCTGAGGGCTGTGCTCTGACAGGTAACCTCTGCTGAGGGGGAATCCAAGTGTGTTTGCTAACTACATCCTGTGGCCTTTGGGATCCCGGTGACAGACACCCCAGCGCTCCCTCAGATCTCCAGGGAGGAGATGCTCAGTACCAACAGCTCTTTTGAACAATTAACTGCTGGTTAGTATGGAAAAAGAAAGTGAAACTTGACATTTTAGTTCTAACTAAATGAAGGAGTAGTACGGACTTGCACCCCTTGTTGTATCCTTTCTTACGTCAAGAGGGAGAAAACATCACCAAGACAGTTTTACCTTTTAGGCTTCTGTGAGAAGAGAAAGCAAATTGACTTGGATGCTTGTCCCTACTCCCCGATCCAAGCCATCAGAGTGGTCCAAGAAGGTTACCCCTCCCTCTTTGACTGACCTACCGTACCTCTGAAGTCTTCAACTCCATTCAGAAGGTCTAGAGGTATTTAGAAGGCTATGCAGCCCATGGCCTGCCTAGTGCGTGATACGTGCCTGATACCATGGATGTTCTTGATGGCGTAGCTAATCTCCCGCCGTAGCTCCTTCTCGTCAAACTCCATCTGCACCAAGAGAGAATTCTATCAGAAACTGACACTTCCTTACGCGACTCCAGGATACACAACAGCACGCTTTACGGAGAAGAAGTCCCACGCCAGCACTCGTGACAGATGAGATATTAGCCCAAGTACTGGATAGAGAGTCCAGCAAAAAAGCTTCTACTGCCAACACAGACATCCCAGACAAACATGAGCAGCTAAGGGTCTGCACTGACAGATGCCAAGCCTAGCAGCTCCCAAGAGCTTCTCTGAGATAGCATAATAGGGCTGAAGTGCTAAATTGCTTTCTAAAACAAACTGGTTTGTCTCCCGAGGTTTAGCATGAGGTCTTGGCAGCTGTTTTTGCAGCGAACACCACAAACAGATTCACAATTCACACACATAAATGTATTACCCGACACAAGGCAGGCTCTTGTATTTCACTAAAAAGGCCTCGTCTTATTCAAATGCAATAAAAAAGGAAGCAAAACGCAGAAAATCCAGGATGATTTGTCTCTTGAGTCTGTTCCAGCTGACATTAAGGAGGAGTTTTTCCATACCACTTCTGACTAGGTTAGTGTACTTTGCCATCCAAGAAAGTCATCATTCAATAAAAATCCTCCTCAAATATTTTGACGGTAGAAGTTTCTACACTGTTCCCACCTCTTGGCCGTTAATAAGGGACAGACAGAAGCAATCCCAGGTGTATCTAGAAGCTCTTTACTGCTTCTTGCATGTCTATTAGGGCAATTTTAGATCTGGTCTGGTCCTCAGGATCAAGGAAATAAAAGTTTCAGCCCCTTTCATACTACGTGAAAGCAGCTTTGTCAAAACATATTTGCAAGGACATTCGGTCATTGATCTACTGTTTGTATTAAAAGAAGTTATTTTGCACATTTAATTTAGCATTTAGGAATCGAGCCAAGGAAATATTGTCATTGAACCAAGAGAAAGTTAAGTTCTGTCACAAGGACAGGAATTGAGGGGAAGATCAGTATGAAAGATCAGCCTCCAATAAAGGAGACAAAATAAGAGGTGATGAAAGGAAGAACATGAAACGAAGCAGTCAAAGGAAAAGACAGGTGATGAAAGATTTTAAGAGGAGTAAGGAGACAGAAGAAGTGATGGACAACAGGCAAGATGACAAAGCGGATCTCAGCAGCATAGGGCAGCAGTACCTTCACCAGTTCAAAGGGGAAACGCTCATGGAAGATGCGGTTAATCCTAGCTCCTCCTGACAGCTCATAGGTATCAATTTGGTCTCCAGAGCCTTCAATGCGTTTCTCAAAGTCCACAGCAAACTGCTGGACCATCCTAAAAGAAAGCAAAAAAGCATGAAGTAGAAGCCATGGCTGAGTGGTCATCTCCACGGAGGGATGTGCGGCTGAGGCCACTTACTGAAGCAGAGCTTTGGTCTTGCGAGCAGGGTCATCAGGGCGAAAGCTCTTGTACTCCTCCACCTCCTTCTCAATGGAGAGAAGCTGGCTTTGGAGCTTGTTCCGCAGCCCTGGCAGGGTGTCACGGATGTGGTTGGTCAATTGCTGCACAAGAAGAAGGTTTAAGACAATAACAAACCTCGAGGTGGTTATGGGGAAGTCTGTTACCTCTGCACCACAAAATAAATAGGAATGCTCCCCTCTTCTGTGTTCAACATTTCTGAGTGGTCCTAATAAAAAGTCCGTCCCAGGACAAATACCAGTTATGAGCTGGGTTTATCCTGCCTCCCCAGTCCCCACCAACTGTACCTCTATATTCTTGACCTTCATTTCACCTTCTAGCCTGGTACAAAACTCCCATTCATATAAGCCTGCTGTCTCCAACCCCAAAATAAGCTTCACTACGCAAAGCATTTGCTATTCACACCAGGGCAAAGGCTGCTCTGCCTTCAGAGTAACACACCACTGACACTCAAGGTGGTGGTTAAGCCCTTTTTTAATGATAAGGGTGGCAAGACAAGTTAGAGAGAGACAAAACCACTGATGAGGCTCTAATAAGAGGGTTTCCACAGAGCACAGCTGTGGAAAACTCCAGTTTAAAGATGACTATTTAAATAAGGAGGAAAAAGGACAAAGTAATTCTACGCTTAAGGGAGTATTTCAACAGAGCAGTGAGAGAAGCAAGAGTAAGTTGCTGCTGTATGTGACAGGAGATGAGATAGCCTTAAGAGACAGGAAAACAACTGCCAGTATCATATTAAAATCAATCTTTGCAGAGACCACGAGAAATTCAGAAGGTGTCTTTTAGCTTACCCAGAAAACCCTTTCATTCTGATACGGTAAATGCCATGACCCAACTGCTGGTTTTACACCAGTGTCATTGAGAGGACAAAGCCATGCTCTGCATTTGGTGGGTAAGCACCAGCTCCAATACTGGCCTTAATGCGTTTCACCGAATCAGGATTACACGACTCAGGCACCCTTCATAGGACTTGGTACCAAAATGCCTTTTATGATGCGGAGGAGGAGGAATTCACAACCCTCACTGCAGCCAAACAATTTAAAGCATTTATCAGTTTGTTGACCGCAACTTTTAGCTTTTCCTGTATTCTTCCATCTCAGAAGAGCCCTGATGGCCAGTACAGCCATTCTCTTGACTTTAGTGGGCAGCATTTCTCAGTGGTTGGCAGTACCTGGTTCAACACTTTCTGTAGGTAAGGGGTCCCCATACGATCAGCCATGTGTCTGTAGGCTGGGTGGGAGAGAAAAAATTTTCTCTCTGCCGCCAGAGCTGCCTGAATGTCCTTCTTGCCATCAATGTCCTTCTGACTTCTGTTGACTACACCAATGTAACCTGCAAAAGAGTGGGGTTAGAGAACAGATGGTTGCAAGGATGAAAATGTAAACAGGACTCTGAATGAGAGGGAAATTACCCAGCTGGCAGCACTGCAAAAAGGGGAGTTCTAATGGCAACACATCATTAGGAACCAACTAAAAGAGTTTTAAAACAGGATTTCCTCTGAATGGCCCAGGTTCGGATATTTTGGTATATAAGACAAAAATTAATATGCAACTGAGAATTAGCTTATTTATCACTGTTCCCACAATCACAAAGCACGTCCTAGCCTCATTCATTTGAGACTCTTCTGTTAAAGTCCTTAGGACAGGTACTTCGCATTGGGTATGCAAAGCACATGTCACAGTCCAAAACTATTGTCATAGTGTATCAGAGGAAATCTCATCTAGATAAAAGATGAGGGGAGTCTTTTAGACAGAGCTCCATTTTTGCACCTTGCCTTATTAACAGAAGGAAAGATAAAATAAAGACAAAAGCATAAGGCTGTGCTTCTGCTAGGACTACATATCAACGTATAAACACCTAAGAAGTGCCCCTTAACAGTGTGACTGATCCCTGTTCCTCAGCTTTTCTCAATTCCAGCTTGGAACAGAAATTGCTTAACCACAAGTTGTAACAGATGTTGCAGGAAGAGGATGCACTGGAGGAAGGGGATGAGACCAGGACCCCTCACACAGGGAAAATAGAGGAAGGAGAACATGGACAAAGCATTAGGAAACATACCTCTACGAAGAGGAAGTAATTTATTTTCTAATACATCTCGTGCATCAGTCCCTTCATCCATCAGGTCCAGCTTAGTGATGACTCCAATAGTACGCTGCCCTATAGAAAAAACAAACATACTCGATCAAGCAAACAGCTCATGTAACGTTTTCCTTTGCTCACAGAGCTTATAGATTGCCCAACTTGGCTACTCAAGAGCTCCTGAACTCAAACATTACAGTTCCCACATAATGTCCAAACGGCCGTGAGAGCAGAACAAACAATAACCCAGCTCAGGTCTCAGTTATACCCTGATGAAACACACACATGCTGTGCCACAGCAAAGAGGCATTCGAGTGCAGCTTTTCCTACTTTTCTGCAGGCAGAACGCAGATGACTAAAGGAAAGCAAACCCTTCACCTCTTCAGAAACAGGGCTCAGACAAAGGAACAGAAGAGGAATAACAAAAATTCTACTGCAGTAACTGCTAACACTCACTAACAACTCTCAGAAGAATGCGTGTTGATGAAGATACAACCCAAGACAACAGACAGGAGCCCACAGCTACTGGGCTAATCACAACCAAAAGGTAAGAAGTAAATCAGGCCACTGTCTAGTAATGTCATGCTAAATTAAGAGATATTTACCTTGAGGATCCACCTCCTTTGCAATCTTCAGGGCATCAGAATTGGCCAAATCAGAGTTGGCTGGGGATACTGCCAGGATGAGGCAGTTCTCTTTGGTGACAAACTGCATGAGCATATCTCGGATCTGAAACTCGATGTCAGGGGGCTGGTCTCCTACTGGAACTTTTGTCATACCTGGTAGATCCACCAAGGTCAGGTTCAGGACTAGACACAAGAAACAGGAGATAGCACAAGGGAGTGTGAGGTAGGAATGTTCTGGTCTCTAAGTACCACCTGTAGCTTTAGTGTCTCCAACATATAATAGGTACAACAGAAGCACACAGCTTTCTAGTTCCTTTTTGTTGCTACTTAGTAAGAATTAGGTGCCAGTTGTTACTACTTGTGATTGTCAACAATCTCATCATCCTTCCCTTTACATCAGTTGTTTTCACACTGATCAGAGAAACTGCATCCTTAAAGTCCTTTCACAGATACTACACTGAAAAGGAAGGGATGACAGTACATTTTTTTCACTTCATAACAGGGACTGGAGAGTCAGAAGAGACAGTTCTACTCATTAAGACGTGTCTCCAGTATTGAAGAGCCACCCTTATTCAAGGGTGCCTCCTGCCAAAGCCAGCTGAGCCTTCCCCTGAAGGACTAACAATATGCAGCCCTGTAACTGTTTGTCTTGCTGAGAGAAAAAATAAACACTAAAAATCAAGCACAAGTTCTACCCAGTCAAATACTGCGTAGGCTGGCAGTGTGATACTGCATAGCCCAAGCACATGGAGATTAAAGTCAAAATCAAACACACTCCTCATTTCATCTCTGTTCTCTCTGTCCTTCATGATAAAGCAGCAACTGCCTCATCTATCTCCTGGCTCAGGTGCTGCATTAGGACTCACCATGGGGAGAGTAGACTCGAAGGTTGATGGGCACAGGGGAAATCCCTTTGTTGGAGCCAGTAACACGATCCGTTTCAGCCTCAATCTCCAAACGGACCTCCTCAAAATCAGTGAATTTCTTTCCTTTGCAGTGTAGGAACTCTCCATATTCTATGTACACAGAAGCAGAGAGTCAGCAACAGTCACTGAAGCCTGAGAAATATTCAAAAGGCAATTAAAATATCATGTCCCAAAACCACCACCACCAACAAAATAGTTGAAGGGATCAAGTCTGCTAAGGGCCTCTCCCACCAGGACCTGACAGGTTGGCGTGGAAGTTACTGCAGTCACATTATCAATTTTACCAATTCCATTTCAAAAGCCTCCTAACAGTCAAATTGTCTCCTTACTGTAGACAAGAGGACTGCCGTGGGTAGATCAAGTTCACCTGACAAGAGAGGAGGACTACCTTGAAACATTCGCTTGCCAACTCCTGGATGAGATCTTAACTTACCTTAAGGGGAATGATAATGAAAATATTCTGCAAGTAAGTGGTAAAACCAGGCAGCATTTTGTGTCTGAACAGTTAATGCATCAGATGTTAAACATGTAGAACTGAAAAGCAGCTGCAGGTCATTTTTACTGGGGAAAACTCTTTATTTATTTTTCCCACACTAAGCAGTGCCACCGATCAAATAAGACCTTTCTTGACGAAGACAGCAATGCAGCTGGACACGCGTGGAAGGTAGCTCACATACCTGTGCTGGCATTTACCAGTTGCAGGACCAGTGGGCGCCTGGTTACGATGCCAGATCCACGTGGCAGAAAGTCCCTGAAATGAAACAGGAAGTTTCAGATGAGCGAATGATTGTTTCCTTCCCTTTTCACAGCTTTCTGCTTTTACAAGCATACATGGATACTAATAGGGAGTGTCAGCCAGGGGCACAAAAAAGTTTAAGGGGCTAAAACTCAAGTGTTTCTCCTTATAGAGGATAAGAGCTTGTTCTGAAGAAGCCTGTACTCACTGCACACCCCTTCTAATGCCGTCTGTAACGGCTACAGCTCCTTCAGCTGAAGTTCCAAGCTAACTAACAAGCCCATTTAATGTAGCTCTCCGTACTTTGGAAAAAAGTAATCTCTCTCCTCAGAAAGAAAAGAGAAGTCGAAGCAGAACCTGAAAACTCACATGCCTCCTTGTGACAAAATACTATTACCCAAATACAACAAAGTCACTCGCACCCTGTACTTTGGGGGCTGAGAAGACATCACGCCGGCCAGTGTGTAAACACCGTACGATACATCTGAATGAATAAACAGCAGCCAAAGGCTTGCCTCTACCTAGGGTTTCCCCTACTCAAGACATGAGTATTGCCAAGGCAAAAGGAGCAGCAGTTTCCTTCTATATCCAAAAGAACCCTCAACTTTTGTGTACGTCAAGTCATATCACAGGAAGGAAGCATCTCACTATCCTTCCCCAAATGCTGACTTTGCAGCCACATGTCCACAAGTTCTCCTTTGCTTTTTCTTTTTCCAGACCCAAGTGCTTTGACATGCTCACTGCATCTGCCCGTGATCTTGCTAGTTTGTGGCCTTGTTCTCAAGTACTCAGCTGTTCACGCTGCTCTTCGAGAGCCACTGAGCATCTCTGCAAATATGATCGATTGCTTCCTTGAAGTATCACTTCAAAACATGGTTCCTACAGCATGAATATAGTTTAATGTTTTAAAAGCCCTACGTATATGGCTGGGATTCTGGCACAATCCTCCCACCCTCAATAGCTGTGGTAATGAATAATTTTGCTAATTGAGGAGTGACGAACTGCTCTGGTGAATGAGAAATTTGGGGCTCTCCATTTTAAACATCTTGCTCATGGTCCTGAATAAGCTTAACACCGACAAACAAAGTGAAGATGATGAGCGAGCTTTTATTTTAACACATCAGACCAAGACTTGAGCAGTTTTGTTTAAGCTCCTGGTTTGGCCAACAATTTCCTATGTAACCTTATGCAAGTTCTTCTACCTATCTTCATTTCCCTTTCCTCAGATACAAAAGTAATTCTCCATCTGTGGGGCTCTCAAAATAACTTGATAATATAAAAACAAAAAACCACAGAGTAGTGTCAATTGAAGGGGAGGTAAGGAGGCATTCCACAATCTCTAATACCTCAAATAAAAAAAATCTCCTGTGACTTACTAAGTCTGGAGTAATGAGAGCTCTGGTACAACCCTACCAGTTAAAATAAGACTGAAGCCCATTCTCACTATTTCAGACTTTTCAGAAGTATAAAGAGTTAACTGGGATTTATCTTTCATTTGTTTTTCAAATAATACAGCTCTAGTTTTTCTATTCCGCTGGGATTAACCCTGGAATCTTTGAGGCATTGCATCATTCTAGCAGCTTTCTGCTGTCTCAGCTCCACTGCTATAGATGTCTGTGGTCAATAAGTGAAAAAGTCCTACCCCTAGCATCAGGTTTTGCCATAACAAATCCATACGAGCTGCTCTGACTTATTTGGAACTTCTTGTACTCGAGAAAAATGTAAGATATTGCTATAGATTCCCTTCCTAGCACATTGAGACCAACACTCTAGTTATTGATCTCCAATTTGCAACATCAAATCCTGTTTTACTGTAGGAAAAGCACCGCTTGCCTTTGCAAGCATAAGCTCTCTAGGAATTAAGGCTCCACTCATGTTATGCTCTGTGTTTTCCTGAAGCTTTCTGCTTTAGCCAAAGTCCCAACTTCTTGTCACACCTACTAAGGCAAAAAACTCAGGACAAAGGTAGACAAAAACCTTTGCGGCATCTGGATTCCAGCATTATAAAAACAAACATACAATTTACTGTGTTAACTGAAGCAGCTCCCAGGTTATTCCAAGGAAAAACACTAAGTCATCATAGAGGGCAAGATGACAAATCCATCAGCCGTTTAGTCACCTTGATCAACAAACTTAGCACTGTTTTATTTCTGAGTGAAAATATGGGCAATCTGATCCTTAATACCAGAAGATGAATGTGTTCTTACCCACAAACTATTGGGAGGCACACAGAGTTCAAGTCCTCTACACTTGACTCCTATGAGGAGTTTCAGCCAAAAAGCTTCCTAAAACATCCCCCGTAACTGATGCTGTATCACCCCATTGTACCCAGATTATTGCTTATTCTCCTTCACTACTTTTCTCTCTCCAGTGTCTTGAACAAATTCCTTCTTCCTCCTGCTCCACTAAGCCTTTCAAATCACAGACACTAAAAAGTACGGATTAGTAAATTCTGTGGCAAGCTGGCCAGGCGCCAGGGAGAAGGCAGCGTACAGGAGCCTTGCCTGCCCTCTTGCAGTAGGCATAATAAATTGCTTCTCTAAATAAACTACGACAACAGAGCATGTGTGGCCTGGACAGTATGATCAGAACGGTTTTGGAGTCCACTTCGGAGCCAGGGGAAAGATCTACACACAGAACACACACACGCACACTTATTGCTTCAGAAAGAGCAGCATAAATTGATGAAATTAAGTCAGAATCAGGGAAGTGATACATGAGATAACAACCACATGCCAGATGACTTGGGCAGACAAGAGCAGAAGGGTGAGATAAATTGGCTTATTCAATTCCAGTGCGGGAGATGTATGGCAGCAAGGCTGGGGGAGGAAATAAAGATGGAACAAGTCTTCAGAGATAACGTTATAATGCTCCGAGTGCTGGAACAAGGGCAGCAGGGATTCCACTTGTAAGACAAGGCAGCCTCTAGCATGGCATCAAAAGCATCCTCATTACATACATTGCTATACAAAACTTTTTGGCTGAAATATGTACTCAATTAGGTTGAGGGCATCAACCTCATGTTTTCCTCCTTCACTTCATATAAGAACTGAAAATACCAATTTTTTTTTATTGCTTTGTAACATGCAGAAGTGGCACAACATTTGATTTCCTGGGCTTTTAAGCAGGAACACCACACCACGCCACCTCTTCAGGCTCAGCTTCAACCAGAAAACACTGCAGAGTAGCAGCTAAAACAGACAGAGAATCTGTACTCAGGGAATACAAACACTTGATTTGCTTGAGTCTTTTTTCCTTGAGCTATTGACTCAAAATTCCCTATCAAGATACCGAGGTATTGGTTTTGGCAATGCAGTTCCATACATTTTATCAGAGTCGGAAAACCCAGCTAAGCTCAGATCAGCTACATTTCCCTAAACTGTCAGCTATTGAAGCCTTATTTATACATATTTCACACATTTTTTCTTAACTACTGTCAGAGAGGACATTGAGCTAGGTAAATTTTTGGTCTGGCCAGTGATAGATCTCCTCTTCTAAACCAAGACCATAAAAAGAATCAAGGATGCAAATCCTGATGCCTCTCAGGCTGAAAAAGTTCAGGCAGGGAAGTGACCTAAAAAGGCATTCAGTGTTATATTTTGCCTTGCTCACTTCTGAAGTGCTTACACATGTTCTCGACTAGCTTCACAGCTACCTCAGGGCAAACCCAATCACATCATCCCTTCCAGTCTTATATCTATTTTAGTATGCAGAGCTGCATTAAAGTACAGATTTGGGCTGAAAGCTGCATTAGTAGAAAAAAAAAATATTTGAGGGATGGAAAACAATCTCGCAGTTACTGTAGAGCAACATTCAAAAAAAAAATCAAGCATGTCAGAAACATATCAAGGCAATCTTAATGTCACGTAACAATATATTTATAATCAGGGCACTGGGCACTTGGGGTTTCCCTATTAGTTTTTTTAATTAAAGCCAGAGACACTATACAAAAATCTCAGTGCATTAGGCATCTTGGAATCCTACAGAACAAAAGGTGTTATTAATGACAGAAGAAACTCACCTTTGCTCTTAAACAAATTAGACATCATTTAATGACTTGTTCGGTACAGGGGCTTAGAAGTAAAAGGTAACATGGACCGAAGACATTTCCCCCTAGACTATTCAGAAGACGCAGGAGATTGATAAACCGCTCGTATAATTCAACATATATTGTTGAAGGAATAAAGCGCTGATAGGTGGTAGTCAAAAAAAGTAGGACAGATACCCATATGAAAGACTTGGGACTTTCTGAACAGGCACACACTGAAACTTTCATACACATTTCTTGTGGTTTTTTTCATTGCTACATTGAAGACTGTCTCTATTAAAAGAAGGGAATTACATGAGCTGGTTTGCTACAGTAGGGCCACGCTTGATCTT
>WEIS01085370.1:0-12344 GCA_013389965.1 Todus mexicanus
CAAACCATTCTATGATGATCCTATGAATATTAAAACCAGTTCTGCTTCTAAACCTGTTTTGAGCCAAATGTCATCCTTCCACAGGAAAACAGTTATGAAAGACACGAAAGAGAATCAGAAGAGAAAGTCCTTATGGTCACTTCACTTCTTTCTATGGCACACATCTCCAGATAGATGTCCACAGACACATCCCCAAGTGTCCTTCACATAAGTTAACAGTGTTGACACACAGGCTTCAACAGGCTCTATGGCACCACCGCTTAGTTTTATATCTTAGATCCACACCAACCTGAAACTTCCTTTTACACTACATAATTAAATTCTAGCATGGACCAGAAAAATGTTGTCTTGGTCCTTAGGTGTAAGAGCTACCAATACTTCAGGGCTGTGAATTTTATGAACTTCACATACACATCGTAACAGCTGCAACTGAAAGCTAAAGGTTCCTTTCCAAAGCGTTTTTCAGGCGTGAATTAGGAATGAAGCAGGTTGAAATCAACTAGCGGGGTTTACTCAGCAAGGTTTAGAAACTTGATGCCCATAACTGAGCTGAATGGATGCCCAATAATACGGGATTTTTTTCGTAAATGCAGAAATGATGGTAAAGGCTGACTGAAATGAAATGAATACATAACTAAATAAATAAAAGGAAAATAGAACTGCAATGGGATCAGCTATCATAAGACAACGAGGGCTGAAGCATCATAATGAGTACACTTGATTTTGGTTGTGTTTTTTTTAAATCGCCTAAAGGAAGTTTACAGCAATCAAGTACAAAGGCTAACAGAAATTGAGTAGGAAATTCTAAAAGCTTCCCTTTTATATTTTCCTATATGGAAAAAATCTTATCTTTATTTTGCCTAATTTTCTAGAAAATTTACTTAAGAACACAGCTGAGAAAATGTGCTGGCTTACTACATAGTACGTTTGAAAGAGAAACACAATAATTATTTTGCAACTTGAAAGCAGTAAAAGCAAATATGATGCAACGATTTTCTTTCTTTAAAAGGACATTTATGGCTCTTCTTATTTACACGAACTGTAAACGAGGTTGTTCTACAAAAACTTGGTAATGTTCCTTTCAAAATATTCAGAAAGCAAAATTGTAAGCTACAACGTTAGTTGGAGTGTAATAGAAACTGCTGGTGTCAAAGACCTGTTGCAGTTGCCTGCATGAGTGGGAGTAGTAAAACGAAGCAACTTATTATAAACACTTTTAACAGTGCTCGAGGGTAAAGCTGTTATGGTCCTATTATGTTTTGGAACTGCTGAAATATAATTTGAATACATAAAATCAACCCACACCTATCAATCAGTAGCCTAGATCAAACACCTCAGGAGTATTTGCATCTCGGCTGAAATACATTTACAGTTGCTGGAAGACAGGCATTCGAGTTCAAGAAGCGATACAAGCAACAAGGCCACATGAATGAACCCTCATCTAGGAAAGTAAATTAGCTCCAAAGGTCTGCCACATAAGCTCTGCACTCTGCGAAGGGAAGAGACCGGCTGCAGCATGTTACGGTCCTGCTGTGTACGCTGCAAATCCACCAGTGCTCAGCAATAGCAACTAAGAGGATTTTTATATCATAAGACAGGCAAAGAATTACACTGCAGAGGAAACATTAATGAATACCTACCATATGTACAAATCATTTTACTAGCTTCTCTGAAGAGAAGAATTCCATTTGGAGATGATACATCGAAATTTAAACGTTGTGATCTAAAAAATAACAGCAAAAATATTCAGATGGTCATCGAAGCAGAAAACTGCAACGGATTCATTCCTAAAACAAAACAAAAAATCACTGATTACGAAGTACAGTTATTTGATGAACTAATTCTAGCTTTCAGTCCAATGATGTGCACTCTAGTTATCTCCACATGTCACCAAAGAAACAATCCTACGGCAAAAGACAAAACACTTTTAACCAGAGAAGATGCCCAGAGCTTTCAGTGACCGGTGAACATCTCGTGCTCATGTACAGTTCAGAAGAATGCTACAGAGGTTCCATAATCCAGGTGGCTAGGCTCACTTCTACCCTGCTTCTGCAGCTGGGTGGCTTTAAAAAAAGCCCCAACAATCCCCACTGGCTATCCTGCTACACAAGATCTGTGGCAATCAAAAGCCAGTTCTCCGAGTGTCAGCTGTAACACGGGCTTTTTATGAATATTCAGATCTGAAGAAATGGCATCGTGTTGTCTTCCCTGACGTACTGGTGCTGCTAAAGACAACAAGAACCACTTTGTTCCCAACCTGGAAACACAACAGAGTCCTTGCCAAAGTCCCTGCTGCATCTTTCCAATGTGTCTTTGTCATGAAGAAGCCCGAGTTCTAGCTTAGGCCAAAGTGAAAACCATTAAGTACGTAAAAGTTAACGCTGAACGCAGGTCTTAATCTTCTAAGAAGCTCTAGCTTAACTTACCCTCAGCGTTTCTTTGGACTGAAGGGGAAAGAGTGGAAAGAGTCATCATTGAGTGATGGAAACCAGAGTATCCTCTGGCTGACCTACTTGGTAGTCACCCAGTTCTGATCACAAGTGGAGTCCCTGTATCTCCCCTAACACAGAGATTTTCCTTGGTGCAAAACCATTTTTCTGTTGTTTGAAGTCCAGACAAAAGTTTGCAGGGTTCTTTGCTGCAAACTCTGGAGTCAATCTGAGTGTTCCTAAACAAATAAAACGTGCCTTGTATAAAATGTTTGTGCAGCCCACACACAAAATGGTAATAGCTGGCAGAGGCAAAGAGCCCCCAACCCAGCACATTGTCCCAGTGTCACTGGCATAATGCACAATCTGAGACTCTACAACGTATTTTACCCACGTCAGAGTAGATTGTATAGTGCGTTCCAATCTGCAAGAGCTAATGCCGTACACAGCTCATGAGAAAAACACCACCCCAGATGATGTTTTCTAAAGGGAATGAGGCAGATTTTCTGAATAGCAATAGGTAGTGTGAAGAATAGCATGAATATGGAAAGTAGCTTGAAGAGCTGTCTTTTGTGCAAGATTTATTGTTCCGCTTGCTCTCTGGCTTTGTTTACTGTTATTAGAGTTCTGTGTTAATTCTTTAACAATCTCCTCCTTGAAATAAGCTGCAGCACTATTAGTGTCTATTGCTTGTGCACTGCATCATGAACAAAACCAGAAGTTTATTATACTGCTACTAGGGTGAAAGACCAAAGAGGGAGTCGCCCCGAGGAAGTCAACACAAAGAAGGAACACACAACTCTGACTTCAGGCTCGCGTAGCCATTCAGGGATTAAGTGCCCATCATACACACCAGCGTTTGACTGGGAGCCAGGTCAGAACTTTAAGGCACCAATTTCCTGTCCATAGATAAAATTAAATGTTTTTTTTTCCAATTTCAAATATTCCAACTCTTGTCCCTGTAAGCTTGATTTGCAAGGCAAAATGAGAAATGATGAGAACAGACTTCTTTGCTGAAAACTCTAATTACTTTGGCCATGAAGACACCCAGCACAGAGACTTTAAATATCAATTTTCCATTAAAAAAAATATCTTTTTTTTCCTTTGGGCAGTACACTAAATATTTCCAAGTGTAATGATAATTTCTCAAAATAAATTGTTCTGTTACTTGCGGTAAAAAAGGGATTTTGTTCTAATTACTGCTATGTCAAGTATTGAAATCACTTTCCAGAGTCATTTTGAAGCCTTTTTGGTTGGCCCACAGAGAAGATTTTAGATGTAGGAGAAGTCACCTACATGTTGATTGTAAATATTGCTGTATTAGAGATCATTCTTTCCTATCCTGGCTGGAAGAGTGGAGTTACAAAAGAAACTGTAAAGGAGTTGCGGTGTTCCAGGCACACATGGATGCTGCTTGGCTTAAGGCAACAATACAGCCTGCAGCAAATCTTGAGAGCAGACAATTTCCCAGTATTTAACTACAGAGTCAGGGTTTATCCCTGGTTAAAGCAAACTTTTTCACTAACATCAAATATAAAATCACAGTAGCCTCTCATATATATTCCTGTATTTAATCCTCACCAGCTGATTTTGTAACATCTACTATTTTGGTAAAACAATACAAGGACACTGAAAGCTGAGCTCTGCTTCTGAATTTTGCCCCAAAATACAAAAGCAGCAGTCTTAAAGTCAAGGTCACGCATAGCAAAACATAGAAAGATGGAGCAGAGACCTCATAGCATTGCAGTATTCATCACTTACCTAATTTTCACATGCTGCTTACCTGTTTTGCATGAATTCCGCCATCAGCTTCAAGATAGGGGTTGTGCACGCAGGCTCACGGTACCACAGTTCGATGGCTCTTTGCAGGACAGAAATGTATGTGGGGTATCTTCACCAGACAGAGTTAAAGAGCGTACAGATAAAATCATGAAATCAGAATGGCCTGGGTTTGAAGGGACCTCTAAATGTCATTTAGTCCAACCTCAAATGACAGTTTGCGAAACAACTTCTCCCCCAAACTCTACAAGCCATTAGTGGGTGAGCCAGGTACAGACCTTGGCAGCTCGTTTTGACAGAGGCACTGCCACAACTCGGAAATTTAAGCAAGGCTCTGCTTAGAAGTCTAAATCCTTTGGAAACATTAATGATTAAGTAGGAAATAGTTCATATACTACAGCTGTAATCAAGGAAGAGGAAAGCAGTTTGTATGTGTGAAGCTAACACGTAAGCATGTATATAAAATGAGCTTGGATTTTTAATGAATGGCATAAGTCACAAATGGTTAATTGAATTTAAAAACAACATGATTTTACATATAAGCAAGCCCTGGCCCCCAAATTTCAGTGTCACCGCATATATATATATATATTATGTTTGCTATATAAATGGTTGAAATAATTTGATTGTATGAATTTGCTTCTGGAGCATTCAAGAAGAGAATACAGCCAGGTGGCGAGACCAGCAAAGTTTGATATCTAAGAACTCTTCCAGGAGAGCTGTTGCTCATCAGCACCCAAGAGATATCTGTTCTTTTAAAGCAGGATTTCAAAGAATGCAATATGGAAAAAATAAGTTTAGTAGACTCTGCAATATAACTTAAAAAAACCCCCAACACCTTATGAGCTACTGACTGTCTCAAAATATTTCATGCAATGATTTGATACAAAGCTGACCCCTAGTTTTCCCAACGAGCTGAAAAAAAGAGTTTATTTAGGTAAGAATGCGGACTGGGAAATGGAAATGAGGCAGCACAGCTCGACTGGCAAAGAATGAAACACAGTTATTTTATATTGAAACAAGTTATTTTAACTGTATGATTTCATATTAAAACATGATCTAGCTAATCTAGCCAATGATTTTGTTTAATAATAAACTTATTTTTCATTTTTAACTCTGTTTCCTGTCATATAACTCTGCTTTATTTAACCACATGAGAAATAGCGACTATCCTCGGAAAAACGCCATTGTCTATTCCCACAATCAAGGCAACTCTTGTGAATCTTCTAAAGTAGAATACAGGCCAAACGCTCAACGTGGGATGGTAAAATAAAAGCCTGAAATACATCAAGGTTTACATGTTTCTAGGATCTATAGACACAGTGATGTCTCCGCTCGCTGCAGCTCTTCTGGTGGAGGCTGAAGCCGTCAGACGCAGCCCTGCTGATGAATGACAGCACGGTGCAGACAGATGGAAGGCTTCTGCCTACTGCTGCCTGGCTCTGGCGTCTCAAGACTTGTGCATTTTTGCTGCCAGCTGCTTGAGGCACTGCAGGCAGAAACTATATATAGTGGAAGAGCCTGACATGTGAAATCTACTTTTAGACCTTGCTTCTCACTCCTTTGTGGGGTTCTTTACATTTTAAAGCAAACAAGCTAGAGTTAAATATAGCATGGGGAGTTATCCAGTAATAAACTGGGATTTAAATTCAACTCTTTCCTATCTAAGATACCGTCAATGGGCACAGATGATCCGTGTCATCTCATACCTTTAAAAATTCACTAATGCCAGTTCCATTTTTTCTGAGGTGGGCTTCCAATCCAGCTCCCTCTCAGCGAAGGATGGTCAACATTGTCAAGATGCAGCAGATGTCACGTAAGCTACAGAGCTGAGCTGTGCTATTATGTTCTCCTAAGTCATGCGTCCTCCTTAGCCTTCCTAGTAGCCCCATGTATACAGAAAGGGAGAGGGTGCAACGCTGCAAAGCCCCACTGTGGAATTTCATGGGATAGAAAACAATTGCCTTTTCAGATTCCATGGCAAAGAAAGTAACTTGACAGGCAAACCTTTCAACCAAAATGTAAGCCGGCAGCACCAAAGACTGCTAATATATCCAACGGGATGTATCTTCACTCAGAAACTTAAGCGCTGAGTCCATATTCACTGACAAGGAAATATTGCAAACTATATTCAGACTTCTTTATAAAAGCTAGGGTCAACAGAAAGGCTTTGGTAATAAAGCCAAAAGTGGAATAAATTTGTTTTAATCAGAATCTTAAAATTTTTTAACAACGGACTTCAAGGAATCTGGCTGAAGTCATGAACTTGACCTGACCAGTCAGTTCAAGCTCAAGGGAATTTAAACTGCAGAAAACGATGCTGAGGTGTGAATCTATGCACTGGCAAGAGCAGCTATTACAGACGCATCTCTGATCAGACAGCCTTATTTCATGAGAAGATGTGTTCTCCTCTTCTCTTGTGCTAAGGAAACATCAACCTCTCTCTACAACTGTTTGTTTGGCTCTTTCAAGCCTGTGCCTAATTCTGAATTCTTAAAACGCAGAAACTTAAAGATTGAATTCTTCAAAAACAGAGTAATTCTGAACAAGCCATCTTGTCACTGCATGTGGTTTTGTTTTGTTAAGAAATAAGATATGAATCTGGATAAATACGTAACAAAGGTAGTCTGCTGAAAAGATTGTTGTGCTTGTTCTAGTGGTCCACTTCCCAGCAGCGCATGATCAGACATCCGAGTATCTAGGTCAACTGGAACTATTAAATGACCACTAGATGAAACATTTCAATGGCAGATCACTTCTCTATAAACGTAAGTGTCCATGCATCTATCCACATCGGTGTTTTTATACAGGCAGACAATTCTACGCGCTCACGCGTGTACATCGTGTGCTATCTAGCTGACTGCAATTCTGAGTCAATGATTTAATTCTTGCAACCTATTTCTTATTGCAACCTCCTCCTTTTACAGACAACAGAAGTTATTAAATACCAAGAATGAACTGGGAGGAATGCAGGAGGGACTGCTGATGGGTTTCCACCTAACTGTAAAGAACACTAAACGAAAGTAAGAAAAAAGTGGATATTACCCTAAACTCACCACTGGACCTCCATGGACGGATCTGACTGCGAGACCAAGGATCTTAGACTGCAGTCTGGTATTAGCATGGAAGAAAACAGATTAAACATTCAACACCTTACCCAGGCAGTCTTGAAGCAAAAAGCAGAATGAAACACGTAAGGAGAATCATCACCATTAAGAAAAGCAGGTTTTGATTCTACTCAAAGTGGTGTAGAGGATGGTTCAGGGCACACCTGCGTGTTCAGGACTGACCTACAAATTACAGAGACCACATGGTATGAATACCAAAGGCAAATAAACTTTCCAAAGCTGTGGTACTGGAATCGTCATTGACAGCTTGACATATCAATATTTCAGGAAGAATAAATGACTTTCATATCCAGCGTTTTGGGGGTTTTTTTGCTTTGTTTTGTTTGTTTACGTGATGTTTTTCTTCACCTTTCATTACCGGATACTTTGGGAAGATGCTGTACTTAACACCTGAAGCTGCTTAAAATATTTGGAAATATTTTAATGAAGTCTTTTGAGAGATCACCTAATACAACTTTAAAACAAATTTTACTATTATTATAAGTATTTTCTCTTCATCCCTTGCCAGAGGAAAACTATAAATCTTGTCTCAGCTGAATGAACACCATTTATCATATTCATTTTCTTGTCAATACAATTATGAAAAGCCTTTGGCCTTTTTCCAAGGAGCCTGATTTGCTAGAGAAACTCAATTAGTATAAGCAAGCCTGCTACAAAACAGCCCTATTTGGCAATTGAGCACAGCTTCAGCATACCTGACGACTCACCTCCAAACCACGATCCTAATAACTCAATCACAACGCTAAAATACAAGATACGACGGCGTCCCCCGTACATCCCTTCCTGCCCCTCCCCGAACCAAAAGGACTTAAAGAAATTATTTCTGCTCATTTTTGCCATCTACTGGACAAAACCTAAATCTTAAACATTGCTATCAGAGAAAACCGAGAAGAATCTCTCAGGTGAGAGAGGTTTACTGAGGGTAATTTGTTTTGCTATGGACAGGGCTGAGACCCAAAATATTTCCTGCAATCACTTGAAAAGTTTATCAAGACATCCTTCTATCAACAATTTACAAGTGAGTCTTTCTAGTAGTCTTCAATACAGAATAAAGGTCATCTTATGGTATATTAAAAGCTTAACCTTTTATCTCTTACCTCTTTGTATTGCTTATTGATTGAACAAACGCATGTAAATCAGATTTATTTTGGCTAATATTCTGTATTTGCCATTTCCAATATTGAAACACAAGGGCTTCAAACAAAACAGAATAAAATCTGTTTCAAAACCAGCTTTTCTTTGCTATTGCAATCATTTTCTGATACATTTGCAACTACAAAAGAAATAGTTAATCAAAGGATATTTAAACTTCGTATGATAAAACTGGCACCCGACCCTCCCCTTTCCTCCCATTTCCCTTTCTGTCTTTATATACAGTAAATAAGGGTTGTGATAATAGCTGCTTATTCTGCTATAATGCTTTGGATCAATACCTGGATGAAGCTGGGCTCAGCCAAACGAGGGGAAATCCACTGAACAGAAGCAGCCACTTACCCTCTAGAGCCAAAGGTGAGGAAGGAAAAAAAAATATTTCTGAGCCTCTGCAAGGGAAAAGAAACTGAGAAGGCCTGGGCTTGAATTCCACACAAAGCTACATTGCCATCTATTGTTATTGTTAATTGAGAATAACGGAACCTAAAAGTTGGAGGCTGTTTTTATTTATTTGAAAGAAATTTAATTCATAAACCGGAAGGAATAAATTAATTAAAAATAAATAATGCAGGAAAGGGTCCGAGGATTACAGATCCTAGATTCTTGTATAAAAAAACCCCACCTCCATGGATGAATCCATTCCTTTCAAACGGAGAGGAGGTGAATCTCTGTTCATCGTCCTCCTACAGTCAGAGCTGTGCAGCTCTGCACAGGAGAAGAGCATGATGCTCATGCTGGACTAGGGAAAACAGAGTCAAAAGAATCTGAAAGGCAAGCAGCACCGATCTGCTTTTACACATCTTCCTGATTTGATTATTAAGTTTTAGGGTAACACAAGCACAAACAGTACTAATGAAGTTAAATGTACCCAGTGGTGCCCAGTAGAAAATGAGATGCTAATTCACGGTCTGGCTTTAGTAGTTTGGGTTTTGTTGGGGTTTTTTTGGTGTGGTTTTTTTTTGTGTCTGCTGTTGTGGGTTTTTTTTCCCCCTCTACCCCTTTAAAACTGAAATTAAGGGATGCTTTCCCCTGATTTTATTAGAAATAAGGGTTACACTGTTTTACGTTTTGGACTTACTTTCTGCAAGCTGCTGCCTGCGCAGAGAATCACTGCAGGCTTGCAAACGTCTTGCACAGGGCTTATCTGAATGGTCACCAGGATCGCACCACCCAGCTCATCATAAGGATGTCCACCAGATCACACCAGGCTCTGCTGTGCAGCCTTTCCCTCCTTGAAGGCTGATTTCCTAGTTGCGATTTTGTATCGATGCATTCCTCTTAACCAGAAAGATGATTAGTAAGCAGGAGGGTTTCATTATTTACTTAAAATAAAAATAGTCTGAAAAGCTTGATTTCTAGAAAAGCAGGTAATTGCACTTATGTGTTATTTTTTTTCTGTCCATAAAATAAACAAATACATAATTACCTTCTATAGCTTTGCGAGATCTAAAATATAAAACAATTATTTTCATAATTACTTCACTATGTATTTCAGCAGTTTGCTCCTAATATGACTGTGTGCCTGAAGAGAGAATTACAGCTACTGTATTTAGAAAAATACAAAACATTTCTCCATAATATTAAGAAAACACCCATGAGTATTATTGTAATTGTTGGCATAAAAACGTACACAATATTTAAAGCAAATAGTGTTCCATTATCATTACTTACTGCAGAAAACTACCATGTGAAGCTTTGGATTTTGTTTTCAGATGTCCATTTGCTTCTGGATCGGGAAGACTGCAGGTGTTGGGATATTAATAGAGCTGACATAAATAGAAAGTAACTGACTAAATTAAAGACATGATTCATACCAGCGAGAGAAATCTCCCCAGATAGCACTTGGATGGGATTTTTTTTAAGCACTTTCCATGTTAAACCCAATGTAGGTACATTGTGCTGGGTGGTAAAGACACAGCTTTGCTTTTTTTTTTTCCTCATAGTGAAAAGAGAAGGGATTTCTGACGAGAAGAACCCCACTTGGCGACGTTTTCTCACTTAGGAGTGTGACACACCACAAAAAAAAAAAAAGTGACCTTGCTGTGGTCCTTCCCAGTTAACTGCATGGTTGCCATTGTGCTGTAATTTTAGCTGATTACACATTAGTTCATTTAGCTTTGTTTCCTCTTCCCCACTGTGCCGTACTATTAAACTAATGCAAGGGGCCTGGTCTCCCTCTGTGCACAGAGCTGGTATTGTCAGCGCGTAATAAGGATACATCCAGTCGAACAGCATGGTGTAGCTGGTCTTTGTGTTCAGCGCAAAGGCAATCCCGCGAAGATCCCTTGCCAGCCCGATCAACATACGCTGTCAGTGGGAAAGAGACACAGTAATTGATTTTCACGTTAGCACCGAGCAGATGGAGTAATAATCAGCCAATAATGACCACATAGCTGATTTTGATTCATTAGGTTAAATGTCTCGCTCAAATCTTTCTTCTTTTCTTTTCTTTTTTTTTTTTTAAACAAAACCCACAAAGATTCTTTTAACAAACAAGATCTCCCCAAGTTTTACGGTGCTAACGCTAGCAAAATGTGTAGGAAATGCTTTTGATTATTCACGATCCGATCCTAATGAGGAATGCAAATTAAAACGTAATATATGAATACTGTGTATTAAAGTTTGAGCGCTTCCTGTATTAAGATATTTAAAGTAATAATAATGACAATAAAACATTAAATTAAGCTTGCAATATTTTGAATGAAGTGTAAGACTAACGGATACTCACAACAATCTACAATTAAGGTTGCACTGAGATTCTCGTTGTACTGTTATTTTAATATATTCTTCTTTTTCTTTTTCTTTTTTTTTAAAGTAATTTTCCCAATTAGGTTTCTTCAAAAAGCAACTTTTCTGTTTACAGCAGACCATGTAAATATCTATCTGTACTAACATTAGTTCTCAGATGCATTTTTTTCCCCCTTTAATGAATTGTGGCTTCAGAATCTTTCCAGCTCCAATGCAGGCAACATTTTATGCATAGATAATTAGCCTCGACTAAAGGGATGTTTTCAGGATAATTAATAGACATCAATAAGAAACACTAGCGAAGGAAAAATATTTGAGCAATACAAACAAACTTTTCAATTAGACACAAATATTATTTTCCAGATAATTAAGTAGTTTTATTAAATTTTATCTCTGTGTTGCAGGTGGGGTATGTATTTTTTTTTCCCCATAATAAATGACCACAGGACTGCAGAATCTGGTAAAAAAAAATAATCATAGAAGTATGGAAAAAAACCAACAACAGTAAGGAGTCCTCTCTTTAAAGCCAGAGTTTTCAATAATGTACCACTTGGTGCCACCACTGTAGTATTTATAGTGTTGAGAAATACAAAAGATAAGCTTCACATATTAATTTTAATTGATCACATAAAGAGCAAATTACGGCTGATGCCTTGTTAAACTGCTAAATGTGATCTTACACAAGGGCTAATTCCTACTTTTCATACGCAGACCCATTAGTCCGACTGACTTGGATGGCACGCACATAGATTTATCCAAGGATAAATTGAGTTCTCTGCAAAAGGCTGGTGAGGCTGCTCCGAGTATTTTAATATTTGCATTTCCTTGCTGTTGTGCTTTGAAATGGCCTGAACTTGCAAGATGCTCAGAGGTCTCAACTCTCATTAACTTTAATGGGACTCTGAAATCGCTCGAGAGGAAGTGTTCAATACTGAGAGGACGCAATATAAAATTGGAACTTTATATTCGTCTGTATTTTCATATTTCGCGGGCTGTTTTGTCCACACAGAAAATAACCGTTCAGCAGACGTGGTGACCAAAATGTAAATTAAAAGAACTCGACAGCGACACTTTATCCATCTTTCGGAAGAGACATAGAGATGCAGCA